>ML340530.1:0-39919 GCA_005239505.1 Nicotiana paniculata
AAATTCATGACATCTTCTCTCTTCAACCGCATATCCATGAACTTAAGAGTATATATACCACAAAAAAACACGTGAAACAAGAATTGAAGAATAGTTAATACAAGAAGAAAAAATAATAAACATAAAATGCATCGTTAAAAGATATGGCAAACACGTACTTGTTACCCTGTAAGGGTGTCTTCATCCACATAATTTGAAATTTATCCACACAATTTTCTTCCCAACTTTTATTGTATGACGCAAAGTCCAAGCATTTGAAACAGTGTGGGATCAACCGGGCATAAATTTCGACAAGTTTAAACGCACTTTCATATGGTATATTTTTTAAGGAATCATACACATATATAATTTTCTCTTTAAAGCTCAGAATTCCAAAAAAGTAGTGCGTTGATGTATGATTCCCTGTTGGCGGAAGTAGAAATGGAAAAAATATTTTTCCAGCACATGCCCATGAGATACCATATGAGAGGTCAGTGCCTCTTACGTAGCTGGCCACCATTTCACCAGTTGATTCATCATCAATCCAAGTATACTTTGTAAGTTCCTGAAACACCACTTCATCATGTTTTTTGGATGTCCTCTTTCTCTTTGATTTACTTTTTGCCTTTTCCCTCATTTTTAAATTTTTTTTATTTTCGTCAGTTGTAGGATGAACAGTACCTAGCTTAGTCATATACTGATCAAAAAGTAAATATGTTATTGCACATCTTGATTTTGGATAACTTGGAAGGTGATAGCAATATTTTTTTCACAAGAAATATATTCTCACTTCAATGTGCTGTAATAGAACAACAACAAAAGAAAATATGTGAAATAATAAAATTCAACATGCATAATTATGAAATTTTAAAAAAAATGCACTACAAAACTGCATGACAAAAATTCAGCATATAAGTATGAAATTTTGAAAAAATGCATTACAACTAGAAACTACAAACTGCATGACAAAAACTTAAGCATATTGAGTTTGAAGTGTTAGGAAATAATCTAAAAAAGCTGCAACATGTTTGATTTAAAAAGTTTAGAAAAAAAACTAGAGACGGCATGTCAGAACTTCAGCATAAATGCTGAAGTTGTTTAGTTTTTCCAAAAACTTCAGCATAAACAAGCTGAAGTTTTAGTTTTAATTGCTAAACTTCAGCACTAAAAATATGCTTAAGTTATGTCCTGCTTTCTATACTATAAAAATAAGCTGAAGTTATGTCCTGTTTTCTATACTATAAAAATAACCTGAGATTTTGAGAAATACAGTTGAAAACTAAATAAAAAACAAACTTAATAACTTACTTCATCCGAAAGATCAGAGTTAGGATCCACAAGCTCGGTAAAGAATGACTTTGGAATGGGCATTCTAGCTAATCTGAATGGATTGGAATTATATTCACTATCATCCTTCTTCAACCAGTCATTAAATCTTCCGATAATTCCACTGTCTCGATTAACATAATGGAAGGGACACCTTCGTGTAGTCTTTCCTTCTTTCCAATCTTTCCCCCTTCGCTTTTGTTTAGGAACAACATAAGGAGATTTCAACCAAATACTCTCCATACGAATCCTTTTCTCTTTTTTAACTGCTTTTCTTTTTGGTTTCTCTTCCTGCTGTTCCGTCACAACTAACTGCTGCATTTCAGCAGCAGGGGAAGATTCCACAACCATGGTACCACCTACTTCACCAACTTCCCGTTGTTCCATCACAGCTAACTGCTACTGTTCAGCAGCAGGGGGAAATTCCATAGCCATGGTGGCAGATCCTTGATCAACTCGTTGTTGTTCACAATCTTCTTGTCTCTCTTCACCAATAACAACATCAACAGAATTGGCTTCAGAACGAGTCCCTTCTGTACTACTAATTGAAAATGAACATATGTTGAAGTTGGGGACATCACTGGTGTCACTCCTAACATTAGGAGACATGGAAATCTTCCTTCTCTTAGGATTTGGAAGAAGTTGTGATGCATCAGATGATATCTGCAAAAGTAAGGAAAATATATACATAAATACAACTGATACAAAACACACATTAGGCAAAACAAAATAACTTGTAATCGAATTGCAGTAATAACTACCTGGTCTAAGTGCACAAATGGTGTTTGAATTCCAAAGGATCCACTTCCATTAGGGTTAAATTTGCCTATATTTTCATGCAAAAAAAATAATTTTAAATAATACTGACTAAATTTTATAAAATAATACAAATACAATTCACACTTGTTTGTGAGCCAACAAGTGTGAATAGATGTATTTCTCTTTTTTCATATAGCCGAACAATCTCACCAATTTCTTTTGAAGCTGCATCCAATCCTTCTAAATAATAATCAAAACACATACAAAAAAAATAAAGTATGTAAAATTTCAAACTGTAAAAAATATACTTGGATCAAATGTAATAAATATATGATCTATAGAATACCTTGACATTTGTCTTGCACAGTAGTTTCCTGCATGCTTTTGTCGATATCAGCAGCTCCAGGTTCATCCAGTTGTGCAACAATATCGAGGAGCATTTGAGTATTCTCTGAAAGCATTTTATCAACTCTATCTTCATTAAATAGCATCATCAGAGAGTTTTTCAGTTGTATTAACTTTCACTGCATGTTCATAAAGGGGGGACGGATAAATGACCTATATATGTACTATAAATTTCCTGTGTCACTTCACCTAGAAAAGCAATTTCAGCGCAAATAGCAAGTGCGTCTGCAAACGGATTACCTCTCTCAAAGTTGGTACGCGCATCACTCGATGTCCGTTCTTCGGTACAAATAGGTGCATGATCTCCATCACCAATCAAATTGCCTTTTGCAAGATCACTTCCCAAAGCACAACTTGGTGCATCTCCTTCATAATCAACAACTTGATCATCAACATTTCTTGCTTCCAACATTCACAGTTGATAACTATCAATTATATCTTTGCTCGATCGATCAACACTGGGATGTTCGTTGTTAAACTGTTGTTCAAAACGTTTATCTCCTTCAACATCCACTTCCACAGGTGTAACATTTTCATGCGCTTCATCATGAGCAGCATTAAGATCCAATAGATGCTCAAATGAATAATTCATCCTATCATATTGTCGAGACTTCATGATGGAGACATCGTTTGTTCCATTTGATTTGTCGACAATCTTAAACAACTCTTGAAACTTCTCATCAAAATATTCGTAGAGAAAAATTACTAACAATGATTAATCTAAATAACATTAGCACAGTAAAAAAGACTTCTCTATAAATTAGCTTACCTTGACTTTTCCAAAAACCGCATCAACAATAGCAGATCGCTCATCCTCTTTAAACTCCGCAACAACTTCTTTCGCAATTATTTTTCTTTCTGCTTCTGCATGCCTTTTAACCTCACTCATTACCCTCTAGTATAGAGACACAGAACAAAACTTCAGGTACAAAAGAATGTTGAAGTTCATTACAAAGAGAAGCAAAACTTAAGCTACTAGAATGCTGAAGTTCGGGAAAAATAGAACAAAACTTCAGGTACAAAAGAATGCTGAAGTTCATCGCAAAGAGAATAAAACTTAAGCTACTAGAATGTTGAAGTTCAGGAAAACAGAACAAAACTTCAGCTACTAGAATGTTGAAGTTCATCACAAAGAGAACAAAAACTTAAGCTACTAGAATGCTGAAGTTCAGGAAAAACAAAACAAAACTTCAGCTACTAGAATGCTGAAGTTCATCACAAAGAGAAAAAAACTTAAGCTACTAGAATGCTGAAGTTCAGCACAAACAGAACAAAACTTCAGCTTAAAATATGTTGTAGTTTTATAAAAACACAAAAATAAAAATAAAAATTCAGCACAAAACTTACAGAACATATTGTATTGACTAATTCATTGTCAAACGTCGTTGTAGAACGGTTAGAACGACTCTGGGTACGAGGTGATTCACCAGTTCAAGTTCGACGGGTTACTTTTGATCGACTTCGACTATGTGGTGATTTACCAGTTGAAGGAACCGTATTAACTACCCTTGAACGAATCCGACTGCATGGCAATTATCCAATCAAAGGCATTGAATTCAATTCCTTTGTAGGAATTATATCCAATACCTTAAAATTCTGATATTCCTGTTTAATACAAAAAAAGTATATTATGAAATTAAAATAAAAGTAATACATCAACATATTAACAAAACTATAAAAAATAAAAAAAACATTCACTTACAGAATGATTACTGAAATATTTCCCAAGTTCTTTATATTTAGGCTCTCCCATATATAAATAACGTAACATCCTAGGAACCTGAGGGGAATCAAGGTACTCGTCGTCTTTAATATACCTCTTCCGAAGATCGGGGAAACGCTCATAGAACCAAACACACAACGGATATGGAAATCCACCAACAGTATACTCAGTTGAATGTTCGTTGGATTGATTATCCAATGCATGTTTCATTGACGTAATGAGCTTCTCATAAGACACATTACCCCAAGGATAATCAGCACAAGCATTATCATCTCTGACGATGGATGCATAATCCTCTAGCACCGTTGATTCATTATTTTTACCAAATAAAATAGACTCCACAACAAGAATTTCCATAAGTTTAACAGCATCTTCATCACTCTCACATACATGTTTGAAATTTAAATCATCCTTCTGAATTTCATTACGGGACATAAAATCTCGAATTTCCTTCAATGTCACACCCTTAGACTTACCAAAATATCGTTCCAAAATTGTGCTCTCTCGTTTAGATAGTTTTTCAACATTATGTGAGGTGATCCTCAAACCGCACATAATGTGAAAGTCTTCAAGGGTGAATGATACATTATGCCCAAAAATCTTGAAACTAATGGAGTTTCGATCATTGGTGAATATTCGAGAAAGGCACAAGCAATGAACCAACTTCATGTTGCATTTGAAGTTCTACATAGCCAAAATATACCGAAAAGTACCATTAGTTAGCTTATCTTCTTGTGCAGGAGTCAAGAAAGTTTTTATTAAACTCTTCAAATCGTGGTTATCCTTCCAGTAAGCACGACAGTTAAACCAATCTCGAAACTCAAAATATCTTTCCCCTGCTCTTGTAGGAGGAACAATACGGATTGAAGGACCTTTTGATAGTGTACGGGTTTTAGATGCTTTAGCTGCTGGACGATTTGAAGGTGTTGTGGGATTTGAAGGTGCTGTAGGATTTGTAGAAGCCATCTGTTGAAAGAAAGTAAAAGATATCAGTTAAAAACTTCAGCTCAAAGAAGACAAACTCAGCAAATATAAAACAAAAACTTCAGCTCCCAAATATGCTGAAGTTCACCAAAACAAAACAAAAAACTTTAGCTCCCAATATGTTGAAAGGTCACCAAAACAAAACAAAAACTTCAGCTCCTTATATGCTGAAGTTTCACCAAAACAAAGCACAAACTTCAGCTCCTAAAAAAAACAAGTTGAAGTCACCAGTTAAACACAAAACTTCAGCTCCCACTTTCCAAAAAATATAACAAAAAACACAAAACAAAACTTCAGCTCCCTAACTAAAGAATTTATAGAATGTTCATTAAAAACAGACACACACGTTCAAAAACTTCACCATATCACCAAAACAAAACAAAAACTTCAGCTCCCAATATGCTGAAGTTTCACCAAACAAAGGAAAAACTTCAGCTCCTAAACAAAAACAAGCTGAAGTTCACCAGTTACAAACTACAAAACAGACACACGTTCAAAACTTCAGCATATCACCAAAACAAAACAAAAAAACTTAAGCTCCCAATATGCTGAAGTGCACCAAAACAAAATAAAAAACATCAGCTACTAACCAAAAAACAAAACAAAACATCACTTGCTAAAATGCTGAAGTTAACCAGTTACAAAATAAAAAACTTCAGCAAAGCATAAATTTAACACCAATAATTAAACACAAAAAACAAAAAATATCAGCTCCATAAAATTAAGGTATACATGACAAAAAAACACTATAGAACTAAACCCTAACAAACTATCGAACATGAATATCACAAAAACAAACAAGACTCTATAGAACATGACTATCACAAAAACAAACAAAACCGAGAAATTAAATCGTAAAGTTACTGCAATGTACCTGTGATTATACGTAATATTGTTGGCGAACAAACAGTTGAAAAATCAAAAAACAATGACGATAACCGTTTTGATTTCGTAAAAGAGAAGAACGGGAAAGAGAGAGTATTTGCAAAGTAGAGGACTGGGGTTTACTTGAAGAGAAAGTAGTCTTTTAATAAAAAGGATAAAATTGTCTTTTCGAAATACTTTTAACAAAAAACGGGTACGGGTAAAAACATTAAAACAAAGCGGCTACAGGTTAAAAAGGGGCGCCCTGTGCAATTTTTACGAAAAAGAATGAGAAAGTTGTTTGGCCTTGTTTTGATTTGCGCCAAAAAGCAATTTCAGCAGCCCAATAACCAAAACTGCATCGTTTTTGTCATGTTGAGTTTTGACCGTTGATTTCCTATGATCCTACGGCCCAGAATCCCTTTTCCCTTTCCCTTTCCCTTCCCCACTCACTAACACAACCCTAATTCCCTTCTAATGAAGAGAACCGGACCCTCCCCCTTTCTTCACTAGGGAGACAGACCACCCCTTCCCCTAAGACAAACCCTAGCAGCCGCCCTTATTTTTCTTTTCTCAGAAGAACTGAACAGGCCCCTCTCCAAAAAGGAATAGATCCCTTCCCCTTAGCAAAAAACTCGTTCACTCTCGGAATAGATCCCTTCGATTCATGTCCAAAGTTCCCTTCGATTCATGTCCAAAGTTCAAGGCTAGCTCTGAAAATCCAAAGTTCAGGCGCGATTAATAATAATTATCGTGACTATGGGTACAGTTCCCGTGGCATAGTCATAATACGTAACCCCCAATTCGAGTGTGTGTTTCACGTGACTCGACCATAACTTTAAATAATAATAAAATAAATATGTTGTAAATCACGATTCGCAATATGTAAAAAAAAAAATAACGAGTGCGCGACATCGCGACTTGTTCAAATATTCCATAAATACTAAAATTGGTTAATTGATTATTTAAAAGCAATTAGAAGGTAAAAAATGCACAATAGGTTTTAAACATGTAATAAATTAGATAATTAGGCCAATTATTAATAGTTGAGCGACCGTGCTAAAACCACGGAACCCAGGAATGCCTAACACCTTCTCTGGGTTAACAGAATTCCTTACCTGGTCTTATGTGTTCGCAGACCAAAAAATTGAGTTATTTTCCTCGATTTGGAATTTTAAAATAAACTGGTAACTTGGGACACTATAATAATTATCTCAAGTGGTGACTCTAAATTAAATAAATAATCCCATTTTGAATAATATCACTTTAATTGGAAAAACACCCTATCCCTCGGGAAAAAGGAGGTGTGACAGCTCTGGCGACTCTGCTGGGGATAAGAATCCAAAATCTCTGGTTCGGGGTTCAAAATTCGAGCTTGTTAATGTAATCTGTACATGGGTTTATGTTTGTTGATATTACTGTGTTTGTGGGCCTAATGTGATAATTGTCGTTCATTTACCGCTTTGATATTATTTGAACTGTATTAAATTGTCTTCTTATGCCTCCTTTCTGAGTCTTCTAAAAATATGGTGCATGCGTATGCATGGCCCACTTTTTTGTTAGAATTCGTACCAAATCAAACGATGTTGGATCAACAACTAGGCCTGGTAGACTTTCGTGCTCCGGGTACATTGCCCCCACCTCGGCTCGAGCTGTCCACTTGGTAAGTCATGTTTAGAACATACCCCAAGGATTTTTGAACCTAGAATAACATAGCCTCATGTCAAATCCCTAGTAGGAATTTCTTGCATCATGTGCATTTGACTTTGGGAATCCAACATAGGAGTTGGGCCCGTCTAGGACAGGTGTACCCGAAACAAAAGACCATCTTGATGCATCTTACGTGCTATTTGTGTATTTTTGTTTGATCTGGTTTGCATGTAGACCGACTACTAGAATAAATACAAAATTTTGAGGAAAGCATAAGTGAGAGGTAGGAGAGAGAAAATCATCCGGTTTCCAAAAATCCCGGTATTTGAAAATCCTGAAACTCCAGCCGAAATTTTAAAAAAAAAGGAGAAAAATAAAAGTCATTTCAAAATGAGCCAAAATTTTCAAGTGTCATGTTTCCCCTATTCCGTCATAACTGATCGAACTATGCAGGTCTGATTCTTATTGGATGTGAGATACGTAGGTAAATCTCATCGGTTCCGGGCCCAGTTTTTAAAAAATCTGAAAAAAAAACTTTCCTTTAATTCCTATTTAGAAATTCTTTAGAAGTCTTTTCTTAGAAAATCCTATATATATATATATATATATATGTATGTATGTATATATATATATATATATATATATATATATATATATATATATATATATATTTAACAAAAATTCATTCAAGAAAAATAACAAATCAAATAAAAATTCAAAATTATGTTTTTCCATTCTTTAGAAGTCTTTCTCCTTGAAAAAAAAGAAGTAAAATAATACAAATCAAAATCAAAAAAATATTTTCTTTCTTCTTTAGAAGTCTTTCTTTCGAACATTTAAAAAAAAATCAAAATAAAAAATGCAAAAATATTTTCTTTCTTCTTTAAAAGCCTTTCTTTCGAAAATTCTAAAAAAAACGAAATTCAAAAAAATATATGTTTTTTCTTTTTTCTAAAAGCTTTCATGGTCTAAGTTTTATAAAACGTAAACAAGAAAAAAGGAGTTAGTTTATTTACTTCGTTCCTAGTATTCCTGAACTACGTAGTGATTTAATTCATGCGGTGCCATGATACGTAGGCAATCCCCATCGGATTCGATCATAGCCATAAATAAACTAAGTAGAAAAAAAAAGTTGAGTTGGAAAAAGAAAGAGTGACAAAAATAACAAAGAAAAACAAAGCGAGAAAACAACAAAAAGAGAAAAATCAAGATGTGAAAGATCCAAGAAAAAGAGAAAATGAAAAGGAGAGTGGAAATGAAATAAAAGAGGTACAGAGTGAAAAAGGACATTTAGTGGTCTGGATGAAACACGCAACCGTTCAAACACATGGTAGAAGCGTTTAACTGTTAGGTGTATTGCATCATAACGTGCAATTTCCTATATGTTAAATGTCTCAAAACTAACAAGGTTGTGGTGTGCGTAAATTAACCAAGTTCTGTTCAGGTGGTTGGTTTTGTTGGTTATCAGGCTTCCCATCCTTACTTCACAAGATCCATTGGCAGTGTTCCTATGGACTCCAAAAGTCATCAACCAATTATTGATCCTGCGGATAGCCCGACATCGGCTATTCCAGATCCAGAATCAGCAGTCATTGAAGAAAATAGGATGTTGCATCTCCGCATGTTGGAAATGTGGGATGCCTGGTCTAATGGCAGGGAACCGCCAAGTGCAATCCCTAGGTTACCTGAGTTGAACCCCCGGTCGGGGGGGTTACTAACGTCTTTGTGCCCAACCTGTTCATCCCGTGCAGATACCCCTCAATGCCGTCTAATGGTCCTGGCATGCCTTTTGTGGTTCACCCCCAAGCGCCAAATTCAAGGGCACCGCCAGCAATGTTCTCTGCAGCACCAATTTGCACCACAACACAACCAACTATACCACGGCTATATGTTGAGCCTCCAACATTCACCTTTCAGGGTCCACAGTTTCAACCAGAAATAAGATATGTGACCCTATACTCATTTACTCAACCTCCACAATGTGACTTCTCGGTTGGGCAAGAAAAGGTTGTTAAGAATCCCGAGTAAGAGGAAATGGCTCGGAAGATGAAAAGCTTGGAACAAAGCCTGAAAAACATGCAAGGTTTGAGTGACCAAAAGAGTGTCTCATACTCCGACCTGTGTATGTTTTCCCATGTTCACTTGTCCGCTGGCTTCAAGATGCCAAAATTTTAAAAATACGACGGGCACGGAGAGCGTGTCGCTCACCTGAAATGATATTGTAACCCGCTGAGGGGCGCTAGTGTAAAAAAGGAGCCGTTAATGGCATATTTTGGAGAAAGTCTCACCGAAATTGCTTCCAAGTAGTAAATCAATCAAGAAATTATTATTGGTGCGTGGGGACGATTTGGCCCGATATTTTGTCCGCCAGTTCTACTATAATGTGGACATCGCTCCGGAAAGAAACTCGCTGTCCAACTTGAAAAAGAGAACAACAGAAAGCTTCCGTGAATATGTTGTCAAATGGCGTGAGCAAGTCTCCAGGGTAAAGCCTCCAATGGATGAAGCCGAAATGATTACGGTCTTCCTTCACGCCCAAGAGGTGGACTACTTCCAGAACATGATGTCTATTATGGGTAGACCGTTCGCTGAGGCTATCAAAATTGGGGAGATGGTCGAAAGTGGTTTGAAAACGGGCTTAATCTTGAGTCAAGATGCTTTTAAGGCTGCATCAAAAGTCGTTCAGAATGGTTCGGGGGGTTTGATGAATAGATACGGGAGAGAAGAGGGAGCCATGATGGCTTCCAGCTCGAGAGGGACCCCCAGGTCATTCAACTAATCATACATGCTTCCTAAGGTCCCACAACATTATTATCCCCATCAAGATTCTGCTTATGTCGTGGCACCGCCTCCCTTTGCGGTGATGAATGCACAACCTTACACGCTGCCACAACATTATACACAAAACCGAGCTCTACCTCCCAAAAAGTCCCGTCCCTACCAAGCTCCATATAATCTCCAATTAAATTTTCCCCAATACAATCCTCGCACAAGAGATCCCCTCAGAAGGAATCCGTTAACCCCTATTAATGAACCATATTAAGTTTGTTTCAAAAGCTAATCAGACTAGGTCTGCTACAGTCAGTGGCCTTGAACCGGCCGAACCTCGAGTCCCCCTCGCACCAAGCTGATGCTAGATGTGAATACCACTCTTGAGCAGTGGGAAATGATATTGAAGATTGTTGGACTCTTAAAAGAGCATTGGAAGAAAAGAAAAACAAAAAAAATGATGAAAAAAGAAAAAAGAAGAAACAAAAGAAAAAGAGAAAGACAAAAGAAAATCAAAAACAAAATTCCTTGAACTACGTTCGACTTGATTCTGAAAGGATACGTAGCCAGCCTCTCTCTAGGGTTCAGTCACACAAAAATAAAAATTCACATTCCCCTAAAAATTGAAACTGGGGCAGATGTTATAATGGTTCGACGATGGTTTCGCCTGAAAGGTTCCAAAGCTGTAAGTCAATCCACCTGGAATCCTTTTCAAGTCCTTCCGATCAATTGGCGAGAATGTTCAAGAATTGGAGGACACAGCCGCTTGGAGCTGTTACAATCAAAATGAGAGAAATAAAATGAGAGAGTCATATTGGTGAAAACCCTCACGGGCACCGTAAGGCGATGGTAAGCAGAGAAATTAAAACTGAGAGGGTCTTGTTAGTGAAAAGTCGCAAAAATCACTATAAAGCAATAGTGAGAAGAGAAATGAAAGAGATTAGCTGGCAAAAACCCGCAAAGGACACCACTGATCGAAAAAGAGGATCCTCACAGTCACTGGCATCGACAGAGTCCTGTGCAAGGTTTCTCGATTTCGAGGAAAAAGTTGTGATGATTTGCTGAGAGTTGGACGGTTTACACAGATCGGGCATCCAGTCCAAAAGGCATGTCATGTTCATTAAAGCCCGCATCTACTCCAAATAATTCCTTCTTTCCTTTCCCCGAAAAGGATATCTCTTGCCTAAACCCATCGTCCATTCCATTGTTTGTTTCTCTTTGAATCCCTTTCATTCTAACTCCGTTCCAAAACTAAGGCGAAGAAGGGATGGAAAGACTGATTTACAGGGCTTTTGATTGATACATGATAATATTGAAGAAGGCACCCAGTCGCGACAGGGGCATCAAGTCAACCCCGACTGGCCATAGTGGCTGGTGTTTCGAAAATAAAAACTCTCGAAATAAGAAAACCAAATTGAAGTGCCTATAAGGGCGAAATGAAGTTGAAAAGGTTAAGTCCCAAGTGGCTAACCGTCTTGGCAAAGTTTGAAGATCCAAAGGCTCCCCAATGCTCTAAAGTTAAAAAAGGAAATTAGATTGAAATGCCCACGAAGGCATAACAAAGTTGAACAGGGTTAAATCCCACGTGACCAACCGTCATGACAAGTTTTGGAAAAGCCAAGGGTTTTCCAGGGCCAAAAATGAAATCGGTCTCTAGGAAACAACCAGCTGCAGTTGAAATCATCATCAAAGAAGCCGGCCAAGATCAAGTGGTTGAAACACTCAAGGCCGCAAAACCAACTATCGTTTTAAACTGACAAATTGTTCTTTGTTTGAACCACAGGAAACATGTGTAATCCAAATCAACCTTGAAAGAAGCAGGTGCAACCAAAAATAAATCGTGCGGAGACTGAAATAGCTCTACAGCAATAACCACTAAAAAAAGGGAAGTCTTCTCCAAATTCTTTCCCGCGTTTTACTCATTTCTCTTAATAAATAGAAAAAAAATAGAAGGAAGAAAGTTTAAATCATGGTAGTATAGGGTTTCCAATCCCGAGCTGCATTTTTCAAAATAGGGTTTACACTCCCTAGTTGAAGTTATTTTAGACATAGGGTCTCCACTCCCTAGTCTCTTTTCCAACATAAGGTCTCCACTTCCTATTTGATTTTATTTTTGAAATAGGGTCTCCACTTCCCTATTTGATTTTATTTTTGACATAGGGTCTCCACTCCCTATTTGATTTTATTTTTTAGATAGGGCCTCTACTCCCTAGTCTCCCTTTCCAACATAGGGTCTCCACATCCTAGTTGAAGGTTTTTTAGACAAAGGGTCTCCATTCCCTAGTCTCTTTTCCAACATAGGGTCTCTATTCCCTAGTTGAAGTTATTTATACATAGGGTCTCCACTCCCTAGTCGCTTTTCCAACATAGGGTCTCCACTCCCTAGTTGATTTTATTTAAACATATGGTCTCCACTCCCTAGTCTCTTTTCCAACATAGGGTCTCCACTCCCTAGTCGCTTTTCCAACATAGGGTCTCCACTCCCTAGTTGATTTTATTTAAACATATGGTCTCCACTCCCTAGTCTCTTTTCCAACATAGGGTCTCCATTCCCTAGTTGATTTTATTTCAGACATAGGGTCTTCACTCCCTAGTCTCTTTTCCAATATAGGGTACCCCACTCCCTAGTTGATTTTATTTTAGACATAGGGTCTCCACTCCCTAGTCTCTTTTCCAACAAAGGGTCTCCACTCTTTAGTTGATTTTTTTTTAGACATAGGGTCTCCACTCCCTAGTCTCTTTTCCAACATAGGGTCTCCACTCTCTAGTTGATTTTACTTTAAACATAGGGTCTCCACTCCCTAGTCCCTTTTCTAACATAGTGTCTTTACTCCGTAATTGATTTATGTTTAGACATAGGGTCTCCACTCCCTAGTCTCTTTTCTGACATAGGGTCTCCATTCGATAGTTGATTTTATTTTAGACATAGGGTCTTCACTCCCTAGTCACTTTTCCAACATAGGATCTTCACTCCCTAATTGATTTTATTTTTAGAAATAGGGTCTCCACTCCCTAGTCGCTTTTCCAATATAGGGTCTCCCCTCCCTAGTTGATATTATTTTCAGACATAGAGTCTCCACTCCCTAGTCTTTTGTCCAACATAGGGTCTCCACTCCCTCGTTGATATTATTTTAAGACATAGGGTCTTCACTCCCTAGTCTCATTTTCCAACATAGGGTCTCCACTCCCTAGTTGATATTTTTTTAGACATAGGGTCTCCACTCCTTATTCTCTTTTCCAACATAAGGTATTGACTGCCTAGTTGACGTTATTTCACACATTAGGGTCTCCACTCCCTAGTCTCTTTTCCAACATAGAGTCTCCATTCCCTAGTTGAAGTTATTTTAGACATAAGGTCTCCACTCCCTAGTTGATTTTGCTTTAGACATAGGGTCTCCATTCCCTAGTTGATTTTCTAACATAGGATCTCCACTCCCTAGTTGATTTTGTTATTGACATAGGGACTCTACCCCCTAATCGATTTTCCAACATAGGGTCCTCCTTAGTTGATTTTATTTTAGACATAGGGTCTCTACTCCCTAGTCGTTTTTCCAATGTAGGGTGTCCATTCCCTAGTTGATTTTTTTTAGACATAGAGTCTCCACTCTCCACTCCCTAGTAATTTTTCCAACATAGAGTCTCCACTACCTAGTTGATTTTATTTTAGAAATAAGGTCTCCACTGCCTAGTCTATTTTCCAGCGTAGGGTCTCAACTCTCTAGTTGATTTTACTTTAGACATAGGGTCTCCACTCCCTAATCTCTTTTCCAACATAGGATCTCCACTCCTTATTTTATTCTATTTTAGACATAGGGTTTCCACTCCCTATTCGAGTTGATCTTAAATGAAGAATACACCATCCCAAAGAATCATGTTTTCCCAGGGTACACCAATCCCAACCTTTTATTGCTTTCAATAATGAAGTAGTATAGAATTCTATTACAAATAACTCACGGAATTTTCCTAATGAAAATTGGGGCAGATGAATTTCGTTCGTTTATTTGTTTTAGTGTCTGATCAGGTTATACCTCGAGACACAGGGTTCGAGATGACCAAAAGAAGTCTCAATACAAAATTAAAAAAAAAAAAAAAAAGAAGTGAATCCAAAGTGCAAAAGCGGAGAAAAGATGCGGACTGCTCAAGACATGACTGAAGTCACAAGCTTTGCATGTCCTGTCTTGATCCGAAAAAGCCGAAGAATAATGAACTAGCACCTGCAGCTAACAAGCATCAAGGTTCAGATCAGAGTCTATGTGAAGAACCAGCCAAGACTCAACATCAAGCTTCAAAAGACTTATAGATAAGAATCTTGTAACTCGTAGCTGATAGACTTGTTTAGTTTCTTTTCATATCGATTTTTGTGTAATAAGGAGTTCAACAAGCAGTAACAGCAACAACAACAATGAAATCACAGCTTCCCGGTAGTCCCAGCTACCAAAACTTCCAAAACTACACTAGCCTGATTCCTTTATAGCCAAGGATATGTAGGCAACCTCCGAAGCAAGGTTTGGTCATATTTTTTTTAAAATTCTTCCCATGAAGTGTCAAACGGGAAAAAATTGCCCGTAATTTCTCACTTCATCTTTGCACGAAAACTATTCATGTTTCCGAGCAAAGAGGGGCAGCTGTGAGAAAGTAATTTTTGCCCGATGAAAATACTCCTACAAAATCCACGAAAATAAAATAAAAATCTAATTGTTTTGATTTCATAGAATTTTAGGAATTCTTCTTTAAATTGTTTGTTTGCACTTAGTCGCATTTTGTGCATATTTATCTCAAAAATCATGAAAAATACCACATATATGTCCAAATCTTCAATGCATAGCATTTTATGTTTTTATTTGTATTTTTAGGATTTAATTACGTTTATTAGTTGCATTATTAAATGAAAATCGCAAAATACAATGGTCATATTTTTTTACATCTTTAGCTTTAGGTTTTAAATTCATAATTTCCTTACGTTAGTGTTAAGTTAGTAATTATTAGAAAATAGTAAGTAGGTTAATTTTGCAAATTAGATTTAAGTTAGTATATAATTAGGATTTTCAATTAATTTTGTAGAATTTAAAATCAAAGAAAACAAAAAACAAAGAAAAGGAATGAGAAATTTGTTTGGCCTTGTTTTGATTTGGGCCAAAGAGCAATTTCAGCGGCCAAATTGCCCAATACTTGCCCCCAGTCCACTTCCAAAGTCGGGCTAGCCTTTTCAATAACCAAAACGGCATCGTTTTTGTCATGCTAAGTTTTGACCGTTGATTTCCTATGATCCTACGGCCCAGAACTCCCTTTCCCTTCCCCGCTCACTAAAACAATCCTAATTCCCTTTTAATGAAGAGAACCGGACCCTCCCCCTTTCTTCACTAGGGAGACAGACCACCCCTTCCCCTAAGACAAACCCTAGCAGCCGCTCCTGTTTTTCTTTTCTCTGAAGAACTGAACAGGCCCCTCTCCAAAAAGGAATAGATACCTTCCCCTTAGCAAAAAACTCGCTCACTCTCGGATCTACACTCACTCCCGCACATACAGGCAATATCGATTCATGTCCAAAGTTCAAGTCTAGCTCTGGAAATTCAAATGAGAGTTTCAACTACAAAACCAAAACAGAAGCAAAGGAGGATTTGAAAACTATTCAAACTTCTACTCTTTTTTTTTACTTCAATTATCTGGAATTTCGAGTGACATTTGGGTATAGAGGTACGCTATGGTCGCTGAATTTATTTCTACTGCTTTGCCGGATTCCGTCTTCTTAATTTCTTCTTGATTTTCGACCATTTCAACTTCTGTTTCAAGCACTAGGTACATATTCCTTAATCTGTATTTACTTGTTTTTGTTGCTAAAAATGAAAAAAAAAATGTTAAATTCCAGCAAGTTGTTGATTTACGGTTCTGTTTTGTTATTTGTGTTATTTTTGGATAAATTGGTTGCTATATCTTAATACTCTTCAACCACGTTAATTTTGATGACTCTAGATATACCTCTGATAGTCTCAAGCTATAAGCTGCTATTGATTTAAGTAGCATGTCTCTATAGATTATGTATTCTTTGCCACTTTTAATCAATTTTTAGTAATCCGATGAGATAGGTGAGGTTTTTTTGTCCAAGAATCCGACCCACGCATGGCCTATTGATAAGTAGGGATTTCGATCGCTTATTTGCCCGCTTTTACTTGAGTTTTAGCTTGAAAATGCCTAAAGGTATCCCCGAGAACTAATGAAATAAGCTTTCTTGCAGGAACATTGGGAAACGAGCCAAAAAGTAAAAATCAACTCAAAAAGGAGTCAAAATTGGACAAGGATAAAAACAGGGCAAAAGTGCTTAGAGTGCGGACCGCACAATTCTGTGTGCGGCCACAAACAATGAAGTAACCCTGTCAAATTTAGCTTAAGAGTATGCGGACCACATAATTCTTGTGCGACCGCAGAATAAAGGTTCAGAGACTTGGAAATTTTGAGAACTAAAGTTGTGCAGTATTGTGCGTCTGCAGAAGTCAGTATGCGGCTGCATTCACTATTATGCGGACCGCAGAGTAACAGATTTAGAGAACCTCGAGTTGAAGTTGTACATACCACAGGAATTTTATGCGGCCGCAGAAGCCAGTGTGCGGCCGTAATCACTATTACACAGACTGCATAAGAAGAGACTCAGAGAATACTAGTTGAAGATATGCGGTCCCCACGATTTTTGTGCGGCCGCAGAAGCCAAAGGTGCGGCTGCGCTCACTTTTGTGCGATCCGCAGACTAAAGTCCAGATCCCAGCTCAAGACATGTGTGCGAACGCACTAAGAATTATACAGCCGCACTCAAAAAATATGACCGAGGCCATGATCCAACAGACCTTCTATAGGGGGGTCAACACAACAAATCAGTGTGGTAAATCAACTCGCCTGGGGTAACTTCATGAACACGCCTTATTCTGAAGCTTGTGAAATTTGGATGAGATGGAGGATACCTCTTTGGCATGGCAAAGCAGGGACAATGTTCCTCAAGGTGACTCAAATGTTATTCACCTACACAAGGAGCTACATGATAACGGGAAAGTAATTGCGGAGTTGACAACCACAATGAACCAATTGGCCAAGGATCAGATTCAACATGTTCAAAGGCCAAAACAAGTGAATGCTATGGAGGGGGTGAAAATGATGGTGAAGAAGAGACGTCAAAGAGTTCATCAAGTACAAAACCATCCGAAACAATTTGAGCAAGATAATAGTGGTTATAATCAAGGCGATTCATATGATGAGCAAGATGAAGAGGTTCAATATGTCAACAATTATCAAGGTCAAAGAAGCAATGCTCCAAGTCAACAACAATGGATATCACAAGGAAACCACGGAAATTGGAACAACCAAGGACACCAAGGAAATTGGAGTGGTGGCAACAACAATAACAATCAAGGTAATTGGGGGAATAATAATAATCAAGTCAATTGGAGTAATCAAGGGAGCCAGGGAAATTGGGGAGGTAATAATCAAAGCAATTGGGGAGGCAACAACAACAATCAAGGGGGTTGGAACAACAACAATCAAGGGAAGGGGGTTCGGGCTTTCAAAGGCCCCCGATGTATCAACAACTCGCCTCCATATCCGTCACAAGGTCCTAATTCTTCCAACAGTGAAATGGTACGGATTGAAAATATATTTAAGAAAATTATGGAGAAAAATACCGACTCGGATGCTCAATTGGCCTCCCACAACACCTTTATCCACAATTTGGAGGTCCAACTGAGCCAAATTTCTCAAGCTTTAAATACTCTCCCTAAGGGGGTACTACCTATTGATATGGTGGTGAACCCAAAGGCTGGGGACAATACGAGGCATGCAACTGCCGTAAAAACAAGAAGAGGGAGAGGTGGAGTTGCAAGTACCTCAAACCAAAGAATAAATGTGGATAATGATGTGTTGGTTCAAGAAGATGACATTCCAAGCAATGATGTTCAATCCAATGAAGAGGTGAGGATTGACATTAATGAAAGTGTGTAGGAGACACAAGAAGATGTGAACCCGTCTAGGGAGCACGTGATAGACATACCGGATCCAGTAGTGCAAAAGGCCAAGCGCCCATGCCAAGGCCTCCTCCTCCATATCCTCAAAGACTCTCAAAGAAAAACAATGAGAATCAATTCAAGAAATTTCTTGATATGATGAAGAGTTTGTCCATAAATGTGTCGTTGGTTGAAGCCTTAGAACAAATCCCAGGATATGCCAAGTTCATGAAGGACTTGGTAACAAAAAAGAGACCAATGAACTGTGAAACGATCAAAATGACTCGCCAAGTGAGTGTTATTGTGCACTACATGGATCCAAAGTTAGAAGATCCAGATGCCTTCACAATCCCGTGCACTATTAGGAGTACCGATTTTGCCAAAGCTTTATGTGATCTGGGGGCAAGCATTAACTTGATGCCCTATTCTGTGTTCAAAATGTTGGGGATTGGGCAATCAAGACCCACATCCATGAGGTTACAAATGGTGGATCGGACAATGAAAAGGCCATTGGGGATAATTGATGATGTGTTAGTTTGGGTCGACAAGTTCATCCTTCCCACAGAGTTTGTGATCCTTGAATGTGAGGCTTTCTATGAGGTGCCAATTATATTGGGGAGACCTTTCCTTGCTACAGGGAAGGCCCTAGTTGATGTGTAAGCTGGTGACCTCACCTTTTGGGTGGATAATTAAAGAGTGGTGTTCCATGTATACAAATAAATGAGGCAACCAAATAGCACTGAAGTTTGTTCGTTCGTAGATCTAGTGACCGAGATAATTGTTGATGACACAAGTGTTGTGATAAATGTTGAGGATACCTTAGAAGTTGTGTTGCTATATCATGATGAGGATGAGAAGGAAGGCTTTGTAGAATGTGTCAATGCTTTGCAAGGAATGGGGTCATATACTTATGAACCCCGAAAACTTTCCTTGGATCTTGAGAACTGGAAGAATCCACCGACAAAGCCCTCAATAGAGGAGCCTCCCACCCTGGAGTTAAAGCCTTTGCCTTCACACCTCAAGTATAAGTTTGTTGGTCCTTATTCCACTTTACCTGTTATTCTTTCCTCATGTTTAACTAACGTGCATGTAAATTCTACCTTGGCGGTGCTCCAAAGGAGGAAGAAAGTAATAGGTTGGACATTGGCTGATATTCGGGGTATAAGCCCCGCCTTTTACATGCACAAGATTATTCTGGAGGAGGATGCCAAGCCATCTGTGGAACATCAAAGAAGATTGAATGAGGCTATGTAAGAGGTAGTGAAGAAAGAGATCATCAAATGGTTGGATGTCGTGGTTGTTTACCCCATCTCCGATAGTTCTTGGACCTCGTCGGTGCAATGTGTCCTAAAGAAAGGGGTCATGATTGTGATAACAAATGATAAAAATGAATTTATCCTCACAAGAACTGTCACCGGGTGGAGAGTGTGCATGGACTATATGAAACTCAACAAAGTTACTCGGAAAGACCATTTTTCGCTTCCATTTTTTGATCAAATATTGGATAGGTTGGTCGGACGTGCTTTTTATTGCTTCCTTGACGGACAGATATAACGAGATTCTTATTGCTCCAGAAGACCAAGAGAAGACCATTTTCACTTGTCCATATGGCACTTTCGCATTCTCGCGGATGCCATTTGGGTTATGTAATGCACTAGCGACTTTTCAATAGTGTATGATGGCCATCATCACCGATATGGTGGATCTTTCTTGAGGTTTTTATGGATGATTTTTTTGTCGTGGGGAATTCTTTTGAAGAGTTCTTGGATAACTTGGACAAGGTATTGGCACGATGTGAGGAAACTAACTTGATTTTGAATTGGGAGAAGTGTCACTTCATGGTCGAGGAAGGCATTGTCCTCGGTCACAAGATTTCCAAGAATGGTATTGAAGTTGATAAAGCTAAAATTGAAGTGATTTCCAAACTCCCTCCCCCTACTTACGTGAAGGGAGTGAGGAGCTTTCTAAGTCATGCGGGGTTTTACCGTCGGTTCATCAAAGATTTTTCTAAAGTGGTAAACCTCTTGTGCAAACTTTTGGAGAAGGATGCCAAGTTCCATTTTAATGAAGATTGTATGAAGGGATTTTAATTAC
Source organism: Nicotiana paniculata (assembly GCA_005239505.1). Classification (NCBI taxonomy): domain Eukaryota; kingdom Viridiplantae; phylum Streptophyta; class Magnoliopsida; order Solanales; family Solanaceae; genus Nicotiana; species Nicotiana paniculata. Next base: position 20,536 of record ML340530.1, read on the forward strand.
TCAAGTATAAGTTGACTACTACTCCTATTATCACCACACCAAATTGGAGCTTACCTTTTGAGCTCATATGTGATGTGAGCGATGTGGCGGTTGGAGCGGTATTGGGGAAACGAATTAACAAGACCTTCCATCTGGTCTACTATGCTAGTAAGACCATGAACGAGGCCCAAGTCAACTATATGGTGACCGAGAAAGAACTCTTGGCCATTGTATTTTCTATGGAGAAGTTATGCCCATACTTAATGGGTACAAAGGTGATTGTTCACACCGACCATGCGGCACTTCAATATTTGATGAGCAAGAAAGACTCTAATGCAAGATTGATGTGGTGGGTACTTCTTTAACAATAATTTGATCTTGAGATCCAAGACCGCAAGGGGAGTGAAAACTAAGTGGCGGACCATTTGTCCCAATTGGAGGAGGAGAGAAGGCCACACGATGGCCTCGAGATCAATGATTAATTTCCTGACGAGAAACTCCTATCCATTTCTATGACTGGGATCATGGTTTGCCGATGGGGCCAATTATCTTGTGAGTGGCATTGTACCGGATGAGTTCTCTTCAAACCAAAGGAAGAAGCTCAAATGGGACTGCCTAGACTATTATTGGGATGATCCCTATCTTTTCAGAATTTGTACTGATGGTGTGATCCGAAGATGTGTACCAGAAGAAGAACAATTGGGAATTCTTGAGTCTTGCCACTCTTCTCCATGGTGGTGCAAGAACAACTACAAAAGTACTAAGTTGTGGATTCTATTGGCCTACTCTTTACAAGGATGCTAGCGATATCGTCAAGCATTGTGATGAATGCCAAAGGGCCGGTGGGATTTCCAAGAAAAATGAGATGCCCCTCACCACCATCTTGGAGATTGATATTTTCGATGTGTGGGGCATTGATTTCATGGGTCCGTTTGTGAGCTAATGTGGGAACACTTATATATTGGTGGCCGTGGATTACGTGTCAAAGTGGGTTGAAGTCGTGGTTTTGCCCAACAATGAAGCTCAGAGTGTGGTAGCATTCTTGAAGAAGAACATATTCCCAAGGTTTGGAACTCTAAGGGATATTATTAGTGATGGGGGATCGCACTTTTGCAACAAAGCTTTTGATACTTTATTCTCCAAGTATGGTGTCACTCACAAAGTGTCGACCCCCAATCATGCTCAAGCAAGTGGACAGGTTGAAGTCTCCAACCGGGAGATCAAGAGTATTTTGTCAAAGACTGTGAATGCCAACTGGACTGATTGGTCGAAGAAACTTGACGATGCTTTTTGGGCTTATAATACAGCTTACAAAACACCATTTGGTATGTCTCCATATCGGTTAGTGTTCGGGAAATCTTGTCACCTTCCAAAAGAACTTGAGAATAAGGCTATGTGGGAATTGAAGAAGCTTAATCTTGAGTGGGATGTAACTACCAATTTAAGGGTGGAGCAATTGAATGAGCTTGATGAGTTCCGGTTCCATGCATATTCAAGTTCGTCCTTGTATAAGGACAAGATGAAGTACCTCCGTGAAAAATATATCCGGAACAAAGAATTCAAAGAAGGCGATCTTGTGCTATTGTTCAATTCACAGTTGCGGATATTTCCGGGAAAGCTGAAATCTAAGTGGAGTGGCCCATTTGAAGTTGTGCATGTGATACCCTTTGTTGCTCTAGATCTAAAAAAATAAGAATGGTGAGGTGTTTAGAGTCAATGAGCACCAGGTGAAATACTATCTTGTCAAGGTTGATGATGGTCACGTTGTGGCATTGCTTCATTTCAAGTGATTGATGGTAACATGCATTGTGTCACGACGTTAAATCGGGCGCTTCTTGGGAGGCAACCCATGTGTTTTTTTTTCTTTTTTTCTTTTTCTTGATTTTCTTCTTTAGATTAGATAGGATTTGTTTTGAGCTAACTGGTGTTGAAGTGAATTGCAGGCATGGGTGTGTATTGCAGGAAAAATTTGGAAAAATTGGCCAAGTATAGAATTTTATACGGACCACATAGAAGGGTCCGCAGCCGCACAATTCCTTGTGCGGCCGCACAGCTGGGAACCCAAAAATGTCAACTCTCTAAAGTTGATTTTGCAGAAAAAGGGCCATTATGCGGCCACATTCAATTTTATGCGGACCGCACAAGGTTATGTGGCCGCGTTCAATTTTATGCGGAACGCACAACTTTGTTCACTCTGGGTAAAGAATGCGGACTGTAATGACCCGACCTGTCATTTTGCATTATTATACCCCATTCCCCTAAATGAAACTTCCCATAGCGGCTTATTGTGATTTATGACTTGCGGGGACGGGTGGTTCGGGATTCGGAAGCGTTTAGAGTGGTATAAGAACACTTGGTTCCTTAAGGTTGGCCTTTAAGGTCAAGTTTGACTTCGGTCAACATTTTGAGTAAACAACCTCGAAATCGAGTTTCGACGGTTCCAGTAGCTTCGTATGATGATTTCAGACTTGGGCGTATCTTAGGAATGGGTTTTGGATGACCCGGGAGTGTTTCGGTGCCCAATATCGAAATAAGAGTTCCCTTAAGTTCATATTGTGGTTTGGGACGTGTGTTTGTGTTATCGAGGTCCGAACGGAATTTCGAGACCGGGAATAGTTCTGTTATGTCATTTATGACTTGCCTGCAAAATTTGGTGTCATTCCAAGTAGTATAGGTCGGTTCGGCGCATTGACATCGAATTCAAGAAAGGTTTTTAAGTTTTGATTCTAAGGATTTTGAGGTGTGATTTTGATTTTTTGCGTTGTTTTGAGTGTTCCGAAGGCTCGAGAAAGTCTGTATTATAATTTGGGACTTGTTGGTATATTTGGACGGGGGATCTGGTGGGCCCGGGTGCCTCTCGGGCACCAAACAAGGCCAAAAACCAGCTGAAACAGTTGTTGGTGCACCTGATCTGGTGTGACCTCAGGTGCGGTTTCCCAGTCGTAGGTGCAGGACCGCTCCTGCGGTCCCAGCCTCGCAGGTGCAACCCCAGGTGGGCCGCCCATTTCTCACAGGTGCGGACTCCTGCCCGCAGGTGCGAGCCCAGGCCCCTTGCCCCTCTTCCGCAGGTGCGAGTCCTTTCTCGCAGGTGCGAGACCGCAGGTGTTGTCACGACCCAAAATCCATAAGGTCATGATGGCGCCATCATTGTCAGTCAAGCCAATCATTAATTAATTGAAATAATTTTCTTGTTTTAACATTTATGAAAAAAAAGACATTTCCAGTCACTTTATTACATATTAACCAAATAAAATCTGTTAAGTAAAATAATGGTTTGAATACTACACTTTAGCAAATATATCCCAACACATCCCAGAATCCGGTGTCACTAGTACATGAGCAATTTTTAAGAATTTATACAATCATTACAAAGCCTGTCTGAAATACAAATTGGACAAGGAAATTCAAAATGAAAATAAATACAGTACGAGGGAGAATCTGTCAGCTGCGGATCGCCTCCAGATGATGCAGCTCGCCTAAGTCTCCGAATTTCTCCTCATTGCTATGAAAGTACCTGTGCAATAAAATGCACAGCAAGTGTAGCATAAGTACAAAAATAACGTGTACTCAGTAAGTCCCCCGCCTAACCTCAGAGAGGTAGTGACGAGAGGTCGAGTTAGACACTCACTAAGGGCCAGTAAATTAATTAACAGCATATGATGAATACGGTAGGCATGTAAAGGTAGTAAAGCAGGAATATATATAAGGCACTGAAATCGAAGTAAATACTAGAAATAAACAAACAGTTACCACTTTCTCATTTTTTTCCCCCAAATATCTTAAATAAATAATTTCCTCTCTGTTTTCCCCCAAATAACCTTGTCACTTTTTAAAATCTATGAAAAACATTTAACAATTTAGCATGCGCATACGGGATAAGGACAACCTGCCTGAGCCGTCATAATAAAAAACTCTGTGCACTGCCGAGGATCGAACGGCTCGTACCAAAAGTGCACCTCTCAATAAAATACTCATGTCTATGCACTGCCGAGGATCGAATGGCCCGTACCAAAAGTGCATCCCTCAATATAATAATCATCTTTGTGCACTGCCGAGGATCGAACGGCCCGTCCCATAAGTGCACCTCTCAATATAATAATCATGTCTATGCACTGCCGAGGATCGAACGGCCCGTACCAAAAGTGCATTTTAAATCCGCCGTGGCGTACGGCCCGCTCCCATGAGAGTAGGGGAAATAACACTCCGCTCGCGGAATGTAAATTGCGAAGCGGTCACATGCAGACATGCACAATCAACAATCCACCCCGAATACGTCGGGAACACAAATACTCAAGTAAATGACCGATTTCTATTTTAAAAACCACAAAATAGTATTTAAATCCTTTTTCAAAATTCACTTGCCAAGTTTTATTAATGTTTAATAATACAACCTTATCCGGAAATACGATTGCCCGCGAAGGAAAATCAATTCTTTTTTTAGATGATTAAGAAAATAAACTCTAATCTTCCTTAGTCATTTGATTAATATTTTGATTATATTAGCAGTCTAATATTACAAACAAGATCACAGAAACAACAGGTAAGGCATGCTAGTGGGTCCTAGGCTACCCGGACATGGCATAATAGTAGCTACGCACGGACTCCCGTCACCTCGTGCGTACGTAGACCCCGCAGATAGTAACACATACTTAATTAGTTCACCTAGGGGACAATTCCTCCTCACGAAGTTAGAAAGGAGACTTACCTCGCTCCGAAATTCCATAACCGGCCTCCAATCCCTTCCGGTGACTCAAATCGTTGCACAACGCTCCGAAACTATCCAAACAACGACAAACCAATGAAAATATATTCTAATACTTGCAACAATTCCAAATTATATAATTTCCCAACTCCGCTCAGTGAAATGACCAAAATTCCCTCGGGCCCACGTGCCCGGAATCCAATATTTCTCGAAGATATATTCTACCCATAGCCTCACTAACTCCAATATACGATTTACTCTAAATTCCATGCTCAAATTCGTGGCTAAAAATCTAATTTACCATTTTTTAGGTTTCTTTAAGATTTCCCAATTTCCATGTTTAATTCATGCATATAATCTTGTATTTAACTTAAAACGAGAGGAATTTACTTACCTAGACATTGCATGAAGAAATCCTCTCTTGAAGCTCCTCCAAAATCGACCAGAGCAAGGAAGAAATGAAGAAATGGCCACAAATTTCGCCTATAAACTAATCTGCCCAGGCCCCAATTACTCTCTGCGTTCGCATACCCACGAGCGAGTTCGCAGAGCTTCCTCGAGCCAACACTCCGCGATTGCGGTCCCAACTCCAGAATCACCATACGAAGCTATTCCCAAACTCGGAATCCCAAACGGACATCAATAACTCTGAAATGCACTTCAAGCCCAAATTTATGAAATTCTTCTAAAATGCTAACTTCCACAATATGCACCGAAACGCTCCCGGGTTCTCCAAAACCCGATTCGGACATACGCCCAAGTCCGAAATCATCATACGAACCTGCAGGAACCTTTAAATCCTGATTCGGGGGTCGTTTACTCAAAATTTCAATATTAGTTGATTCTACTAACTTAAGGCTTCTGAAATGAGAATTTTCTTTCCAATTCAACTCTAAACTTCCCGAAATTCAATTCCGACCACGCCTACAAGTCATAATACCTAAAATGGAGCTGCTCACGACTTCAAACCGCAGAACGACACGCTAGAGCTTGAAACGACCGGTCGGATCGTTACATTCTCCCCCACTTAAATAGACGTTCGTCCTCGAACGTGCTAAGAACTGCTCTGGAGTTATCTGAAATCACTGATTAACACCTCGAGCACCTGCCCGTGCTACCACAACCCAGTTGAGTACATTAGTTTGATCAAATCTGAAGATTTCTTCTTTTATCCATATAATAAGCTCAGAACCTAGTTCCAATACCTGAAATTTCTCTGCTAGGCCTAGTTCCAATATATAACCCCCGTATCAACTACTACACGATGTACCAGAACATAACTGCATACCTTTACTGAATCAGCACCATGCACCCCATAACTCATCATCTGACCATAATGGCACTCCCTGAACCTTAATAGCCAAAATTCCACGAATCTGATGCTCCTAATGCACCTCATGATATATATACATGCATCCTGCTATAATGCTGACGATACCACCACAATGGAGGAAATGTGCGGAAATTCATTCCCAACTGCAGAGTTAACAAATCATTGAATGTCTCATCTTGACCCGAATCATCACCTCATTATGAACCTGAATAATGGTATTTGTTCTTTAATATACACGTCACATAACCTTATCGCACTGATCCCTGATCCGATAATCTCGCCTCGCCCAGTACGAACTGCTCAGACAACCAATCACTCCAAACATGACCAACAGCCTCACATGATACCACATCGCGTCAATAGACCATAACTCGAACATGATAACAAGAAACGACTCAGGAAGGGACTATTCAACTCATGCAACAAATATGAACTCTTTTCTCAGAAAATAGGAAGTAGAACATAAGAAAGTATAAATAGAGGAACCTTACTCATCATCACACTGTTGCGGTGTGCAACCCGATCTGAATAACATAAAATTTACATAAGAAGATATATATACGGAGCTGATTTGCTCACTATTACAAATTACTGAATATCGATCATAAGCACGCTAAGTGCATAATACCATCCTGGGGAGACTGATAAAGCTGTAGGCTACAAAACTCAAGCACAACTGAGGTGCGATATATATATATATATACACACCCTGGAGCTCAAGAGTTATCCTGCTCACATAACATCCCCACTACGCGGGGCCTTAACACATAGGAAATTATCAAGCCATTTCACAACTCACATGGCACAAATCACAATATCGCATAAATTTGACGAAGACGGAGCAACATCTGTTGTTCTAATACCTTTCCATGAAAAGCGCTCTATTGAAATGAACATGCTTGGCTTATACGGAGCCCATAATCATATTTAAATACATCCACAAACATTGAGTCTACCTTGCTCGCACCAACTAAGCTAATAGCTTTTACCTGGGTCCATATTAACCCACTTTCTCAAGTNCCTGGGTCCATATTAACCCACTTTCTCTCATAATACACAAGAACAACCATCATAGCCGGGAAAAACACCCCACAATCCACAACCAAATGAACTAAACGCCTCCCAGGCATAAATTCTCAATCAAGCAATATTGAACTTCTTTAAACTCAGCCCAAATCTTCAATCCATCAAGTGACTACATGTCACACTTATACAATCTTTTCGCGGTCATGCTTCCACGACCCTCCACACAAGGAACCAAATCTGCCCATCCATAACACCGACCACACTAAGGCCGCAAAACACATCAAGAACCCATGACCAGGGTACAAAGCCTCTTCCACCGAATATCGATTTCAGGTGGCACTGAAGATAACACCGGCTTACTCTGAACTTTAGAATCACTTTTTCTTGCCCTTCCGAGCTCATGACATCCTTATTAACATCGAACCGAAATCTCGATTCTTACTCCCAGTTACATACTGCCTACCGCACCTAACATGCCAATATGAGGTAGCGCAAGAATTCCATCATAACTTCTGAACCACCAATAGGATGAACACTTAATCATATAGAAACCTTTTACTTAACTTAATTCAAGCGAACCATCTCAACACACGAGTGAATCCCCACAATCACCCAACATGCAAATCCTTAAGTAGTAGTCTATACCACCCTAACCCTTCCGGGATCCTCCTACACCTGACAGGCCATAATACTTGAATTCTCCCACATGAAATTCATTACGACGGTCGACAAGCCCCGCACACACCGGCACAACCACATGCACAACTTAATCACATCGAAGGAACTGATCAATGTCGTAAATGTGCCATTTCAACCATGTCCAATCAATCTATCTTCTTTTAATCATCTTCAATTGCTTCATGAATAATATCAACTTCCTTCAACTCATAGCAACTCAAACCTCACTCTTCCCGAGTGACCTTGATTCACGAGACTATGCTGCCTAAATCGCGCAACCCGTCTCATACCCTCCTAATAATCTTTCTACAATCCGGAGTTCATTTCTCTCGCTCCTCCAATACTATCTTGCATGTTGAAATATACATAGAATATTCCAACCATCTTCCTTTTTCTCAGAAATTACTCTGCAAAAGCTCGATTCTCGATCACACTGTTGCCTGAAACCCTTTTCCTTAAAGCACGGGACTGAGTCACTACCCTGACAACTCCCCTATGCCTTAAGCAAAATTCTGAATCTTCCAAAGCCTAACCCTGGCCTGACAGGTCCAACTTTTGCACACATTCATCAAATCCCACGCATAATCACCATTCTACCCTTTCCCTTAGCTGTACTAACTTGCCAACACGCCGACAATCTGCAACCCTATGATAACACAATCCTGCAACCCAACAGGAGATGGTGGGACTCCCTCACTTAGCCCGAAGCTACTCCTTGCACCACTCTAGACCCTGCCGAGATCCTTTCTCCTCTGATAACATGATCTTGCTCAACCAATCCGTCCAATTCTTCCAAATTCTCTTGCTAGCACTCCCTAAGTACTCAAATTCTCTAGCATCATTCACACATTTTGCCTCCTACCGAATAGCTACTAGAACCCCTCACAAAGACCTGCCAACCATGTCACCACTAACTTATTCACAGGAGATAACCCACCTGTGGAAATCACCCACGGACACCTTCCAACAATGCTAAAATGCACGCTCTCTGCGACTTCAATACCCCATCCTACGCCCTGCTTCATTTACCAACTTTACTAGTCCGTCCGCTCATCATGGACATCCATTAAATGCGCGGCAATATCTTCAAATTCCAAGCTATGATGTCGCTCCCCCACTTTGAGACTACTCGACTTCCGTTTCTTACACCTGTCCTCCTAGAAGTGGAGCCACCGCCTAGCCTTACTTCAGGACCATTCTCTGCCAACCGCATTCTTCAATACTTCTTCTCAATACTCTGACCCCATGCAACTGAAGAAACCATAGCACCGACAAACTTAACACATTACATTCGATCAATGACGACGACTTCACGTCACAGGTGCATATCCCACCTCACTTGAAGACACCAAGCCTTACTACTTTATTAACCCCAACAGGACCATTCATAACCCAAATGCCTTTCCTCTGCCAGAACTAAAACACAGAAATCTCGAAATCACACTCTGAGAAGACCTCCCTTCAAACCATTCATCACCCCCAACATACGGGCAAGCATTCTATCATCATATCGACATCACACGATAACCAATCGAAAGCATCATCATTACCTGAGCATAGCTTTAAGGCTCCCAGAAACACAGCTACTGAGCTAAAACAACATATTATTCTTTTTCAGGGCCGTAACAACAGCCCCAACCAATTATACATGGAAACATCTCGAATTACATCTGTAGCACCATTTCAATTCCTCAAATTCCTGATTCATAGCAAGCGCTCGCGACGCGTAAGATTGAGTAGGAATAAGCATAGGCATAAGCCTCAAGGAAAACAAATCGCACAATGATGAATCAAGAAGGGAAGTACTCCTAACAGCCCTGTAGCCTCTCGAAGATAAGTACAGACGTCTCTGTACCGATCCACAAGACTCTACTAGACTTTCTCATGACTCGTGAGACCTACGGGAACCTAGCGCTCTGATACCATGTTGTCGCGACCCAAAATCCATAAGGTTTTGATGGCCCCAGACGTCATTGTCAGGCAAGCCAATCATTAATTAATTGAAATAATTTTCCTGTTTTAACATTTATGAAAAAAAAATTCCTGTCACTTTATTACATATTAACCAAATAAAATCTGTTAAGTAAAACAATGGTTTGAATACTACACTTTAGCAAATATATCCCAACACATCTCAGAACCCGGTGTCACTAGTACATGAGCAATTTCTAAGAATTTATACAATCATTACAAAGCATGTCTGAAATACAAATTGGACAAGGAAATTCAAAATGAAAATAAATACAGTACGAGGGAGAATCTGTCAGCTGCGGATCGCCTCGGATGATGAAGCTCGCCTAAGTCTCCGAATTTCTCCTTATTGCTATGAAAGTACCTGTGCAATAAAATGCACAGCAAGTGTAGCATGAGTACAAAAACAATGTGTATTCAGTAAGTCGCCCGCCTAACCTCAGAGAGGTAGTGACGAGAGGTCGAGTTAGACACTCACTAAGGGACAGAAAATTAATTAACAGCATATGATGAACACGGTAGGCATGTAAAGGTAGTAAATCAGCAATATATATAAGGCACTGAAATCCAAGTAAATACTGGAAATAAACAAACAGTTACCACTTCCTCATTTTTCCCCCAAATATCTTAAATAAACAATTTCCTCTCTGTTTTCCCCCAAATAACCTTGTCACTTTTTAAAATCTATGAAAAACATTTAACAATTTAGCATGCGCATACGGGGTAAGGACAACCGGCCTGAGCCATCATAAAAATCAACTTTGTGCACTACCGAGGATCGAACGGTCCGTACCAAAAGTGCACCTCTCAATAAAATACTCATGTCTATGCACTGCCGAGGATCAAACGGCCCGTACCAAAAGTGCATCTCTCAATATAATAATCATCTATGTGCACTGCCGAGGATTGAATGGCATGTCCCATAAGTGCACCTCTCAATATACTAATCATGTCTATGCACTGCCGAGGATCGAACGGCCCATACCAAAAGCTCATTTTAAATCCTCCGTGGTGTACGGCCCTCTCCTATAAGAGTGGGGGAAATAACACTCCGCTCGCGGAATGTAAATTGCGAAGTGGTCACATGCAGACATGCACAATCAAAAATCCACCCTGAATACGTCGGGAACACAAATACTCAAGTAAATGACCGATTTCTCTTTTAAAAACCACAAAATAGTATTTAAATCCTTTTTCAAAATTCACTTGCCAAGTTTTTATAATGTTTAATAATACAACCTTATCCGGAAATACGATTACCCCCGAAGGAAAATCAATTCTCTTTTTAGATGATTAAGAAAATAAACTCTAATCTTCCTTAGTCATTTGATTACAATTTCGATTATATTAGCAGTCTAATATTACAGACAAGATCACAGGTACAACAGGTAAGGCATGCTAGTGGGTCCTAGGCTACCCGGACATGGCATAATAGTAGCTACGCACGGACTCCCATCACCTCGTGTGTACGTAGCCCCTGCAGATAGTAACACATACTTAATTAGTTCACCTGGGAGGACAATTCCCCCTCACGAAGTTAGAAAGGAGACTTACCTCGCTCTGAAATTCCATAACCGGCCTCCAAGCCCTTCCGGTGACTCAAAATCGTTGCAAAACGCTCCGAAACTATACAAACAATGACAAACCAATGAAAATATATTCTAATACATGCAACAATTCCAAATTATATAATCTCGCAACTCCGCTCAGTGAAATGACCAAAATGCACTCGGGCCCACGTGCTCGGAATCTGAAATTTCTCGAAGATATATTCTACCCATAGCCTCACTAACTCCAATATACAATTTACTCTAAATTCCATGCTCAAATTCGTGGTTAAAAATCCAATTTTCCATTTTCTAGGTTTCTTTAAGATTTCCCAATTTCCTACCAATTTCCATGTCTAATTCATGCATATAATCTTGTACTTAACTTAAAAACGGGAGGAATTTACTTACCTAGACATTGCATGAAGAAATCCTCTCTTGAAGCTCCTCCAAGATCGACCAAAGCAAGGAAGAAATGAAGAAATGGCCACAAATTTAGCCTATAAACTAATCTGCCCAGGCTGCGTTCGCTTCCTCGAGGCAACACTCTGCGATCGCGGTCCCAACTCCAAAATCACCATACGAAGCTATTCCCAAACTCGGAATCCCAAGCGGACATCAATAACTCTGAAATGTACTTCAAGCCCAAATTTATGAAATTCTTCTAAAATGCTAACTTCCACAATATGCACCGAAACGCTCCCGGATTATCCAAAACCCGATCCGCACATACGCCCAAGTTCAAAATCATCATACGAACCTGTAAGAACCTTCAAAACCTGATTCAGAGATTGTTTACTCAAAATTCCAATCTTAGTTGATTCTACCAACTTAAGGCTTCTGAAATGAGAATTTTCTTTCCAATTCAACTCTAAATGTAACGACCCGACCGGTCGTTTTGCGTTATCGGATCCTATTCCCCTAAATAAAACTTCCCATAGCAGCTTACTATGATTTATGACTTGCGGGGACTGGTGGTCCGGGATTCAGGGGTGTTTAGAGTGTTATAGGAACATTTGGTTCCTTAAGGTTGGCCTTTAAGGCTAAGTTTGACCTCGGTCAACATTTTTACTAAACGATCTCGGACTCGAGTTTCGATGATTGCGGTATCTTCGTATGATGATTCCGGACCTGGGCGTATATTCCAATTGGTTTTCTGATGACCCGGGAGCGTTTCGGCGCCTAACATTGAATTAAGAGTTCCTTAAGTTCCTATTATGGTTTGGGACGTGTTTTTGTGATATCAAGGTCCGAATGGAATTCTGAGACCGGGAATAGTTCCGTTATGTCATTTATGACTTGCCTGCAAAATTTGTTGTCATTTCGAGTAGTATAGGTCATTTCGGCGCGTTGTTAGCGAAGTCTAGAAAACTAAAGTTCCTAAGTTTGGTTCTAGGGGTTTTGAGGTATGATTTTGAGTTTTAGCGTTGTTTTGGGTGTTCCAAAGGCTTGAGAAATTCGTATTATGATTTGGGACTCGTTGGTATATTTGGACGGGGGCTCGGATGGGCCCAGATGCCTCCGGACACCACACGAGGCTAAAAAACCAGCTGAATTAGTTGTTGGTGCACCTGTTCTGGTGTAACCGCAGGTGAGGTTTCCCAGTCACAGGTGCGGGACCCCTCATGCAGTCCCAGCCTCGCAGGTGCGACCCCCAGTGGTCAGGACAATTATCGCAAGTGCGGACAAAATTCCGCAGGAGCGGAGCCGCAGGTGCGGTCTCCACTCTGCAGGTGCGGGCCCAGGCATCCTTGTCCATTTCCGCAGGTGCGAGATTTCGCTCACAGGTGCGGTCCTCGAGCCGCAGGTACAGAAATGTTGTTTTGACAGTGTGTTTTTATACACTGGAATTAACTCATTTCCCTTATCTTCATCTTCTTCCTTGGGGAGATTTCCACCATTTTTGAGGGACAAACGACCTGGTCATTGAAGGTACGTAACTTCCACTCTAATATTAGCTTCATGCATGAAATACTAGCTTAATTAACTACCTAAATTAGTGAAAATTCAAGAATGGTGTAGTAACCTAGGGTTTCTGATAATGTGAGAATTTACCCGTGAATTAGCTATGAAATCAAGTAGAAATCGTATATTAATGATCCTTAGGCCATGGGTGAGTGTTTCCTTCGAGAATTTTTGGAATCCGAGCATGTGGGCCCGGGGTTGGATTGTAGAATTTCTTCAAGAATGGGAAATATACTAAGTGAGTAGGAGAATTTCCATGTTTTGAGCATAAATTAATGAATTTTTATAACATTTGGCTAGTTCCGAGTCCTCGGGTGTAGAGTTCAAAGTTTCGGGCGCGTTCTTGGTCCGGGAAGTAGGTTCGACACGAGGTGAGTCTCCTTTCTAACCTTGTAAGGGGGAATTTTTCCCATAGGTAATTATAAATAATTGCATGTTCTTATTTACAGGGGCTACGCATACACGAAGTGACGAGAATCAGTGCGTAGCTACTACTATGTTATGTTGGGTAGTTCTAGGACTCACGAGCATGCTTATATGGGCCTTACATGTATTCGTAAACGTATCTTGATTTTCTTATTATCCTCGATTTGGCATAAGAATATTAGGAAATTGTGGTCCATAATATATTGCTAAGGCTCTTGCCTTAAAGAATAATCTCTGATAATTCCCTAAAAATTGATAATTTTATGTATGTATGCGGCACCGCGCCACATGTATGATTCGTGAGCGGAATATCCCTACTATTATGTCAACCGCGTCACATGTTTGATTCGCGAACGGGGTAATAGATGCATCTATGGTTTGAGTCGTTCGACCCTCGGCAGTGCACATTTATTTTCACGACATTTCGGCCGTACGTGTCCGGCCTATTATGTGTTGTATGATTCACTGGGGATTTGTTGTAATTATACAAACCGGTTCATGTTAATAAGGGAATTAGTACATTATGTGTTAGTGATATTTGACATGCAAAGGTAAATACAACTATACTTGATGATATATCTCCTTGTGATTTCTACGACTGTTATGCCTGCCTAGTTCCTATTAAATCATGTTATTTAGAAATGTTGACCCTAGTAAGTATCAAGTCTACCTCTCGTCACTACATCTTCGAGGTTATGCGGGATACTCACTGGGTACATATTTGTTTATGTACTCATGCTGCACTTTTGTACTTAATTGTACAGGTTCTGAGGCTGGTGCATCTGGTTATCAGACCGGATCTAGATTCTGATCTCAGTTGGACCCGACTTCACGGTGAGCTTCTTCTCCTAATGATTCTCGGCGGCACCTTGGAATTTTCTTTTGCTTATTTCCCGTCTATTCATTTCAGACAGTAGGATTGTATATTATGTTTTGTATATTCTGTTAGTATGCCTGTAGGACTTGTGACACTAGTTCCTGGCACACACGTAGTTGTTATTTTGATTTACGGGTTTGTATATATATATATTGGCTCATTCTCATCATGACCATTTTGATTAAAACTGGTTAACTATCCTCGTCAAATCACGTTTTAACTATTAAAAACTGAGTGTATTTTTAAAGTGTTTAAACTAATAAAAAGGAGCCTTTAGTTAATGTTAGAGTCGGCTTGCCTGACCTCGCTGTTGGGCGCCATCACGACCTCAGTTAGGATTTTGGGTCGTGACAACATGGTATCAGAGCACTAGGTTCACATAGGTCTTACAAGTCACGGGCGAACCTAGTAGAGTCTTGCGGATCGGTATGGAGACGTCCGTACTTATCTTCAGGAGGCTATAGGGTGTTAGGAAAATCTCTCCTTATTTTTATTCTATCGTGCAGTCAATGGTTTACTAAATTTCGTTCTTCTATTCTCTCACAGATGGTGAGGACGCGTACATCCAATGTTCCATATCCGGGAGGGCCGCTACCCCCGTTGTTCGCGGCCGTGGCAGAGGTCGGGAGAGGGCACCAGCCCGAGGTAGGGGACGAGGGCGTCCCCGAGCTATTCCAATTGTACCACCATAGGACCCCACTATAGAGGCGCAGGGTGAGGTGCCCCCAGCAGGTCCTGCTCCAGTAGATTTCATGACAATGCTAGGATTCCAGGAAATCATGGGCCGTATGATGCGATTCATGGATACTATTTCCCAGGCTGGTTTATTTCCAGCGGATCCTGCCACATCTCAGGCAGGAGGGGGATCCCAGACCCCTACTGCCTAGGCTGCAGGCCAGACAGCAGCGCTTCATCATACCCCGGGTACACTGCCCGTGGGTGGAGCCCAGCCGGTTGCAGCAGCACCTGAGCTCAGACCAGCTGCGGACAGCGATCCACAGAAGTTACTGGATAGATGGACCCGATTGCACCCTCCTGTCTTCGGGGGTGAGAAGGGCGAGGATGCCCAGGACTTTATTGACAGGTGCAGGGACAGACTGTACAACATGAGGATACTAGAGTCCCATGGAGTGGACTTCACTACTTTCCATCTTGAGGGCAGGGCCCACAGATGGTGGCAGTCCTACATCCTGGGTAGGCCAGCAGGTTCCCCTACCATCACTTGGGATCAGTTCATTCAGTTGTTCCTGGACAGGTATATTCCACCCTTCGAGAGGGAAGAGCTGCGATATCAGTTTGAGCTGGAGCAGGGGCATATCTCCGTGACAGATTACGAGGCCAGATTTTCTGAGTTGTCCCATCATGCCCTCATGATATTGCATACTGATGCTGAGAGAGTGCGGAGATTTGTAGCAGGGCTACACTCAGGTATTAGGGCCAACATGACCCGAGAGTTGGAGATGGGGACTCCTTATCAGCTGGTAGTGGAGATTGCTCGTAGGATCGAGGGTTATCGGTCGAGGATCAGAGAGCAAGTACAGAAGGATAAGAGAGCTAGATATTCATGAGATTTCAGAGGTGCCCCAGCCAAGGTAGAGGTCAGTTTGATAGAGGCCAGTCTAGCAGGCCTCCATATTCAGCTCCACCGCCACCTCCCCATGGTGCTCCAGTGAGGCCCTATTTCAGTGCCATGCCAGAGAGTTCCTACCGCCCACCAGCCATTCAGGGTTCCTCAGGCGGGTATTCCGGACATCAGGGGTCTTCTATTCCTTACTTCAGTGCAATGTCGGAGAGTCATCATCGTCCTCTAGCTGTCCAGGGTCCTTCTTCAGGGCAGCAGGCCATACCACCAGCCAGATGTTATGAGTGTGGGGACCCGGGCCATAAGAGAAGGACTTGCCCCAAGTTTCAGGGCAAGGCCGTTCAGTAGAGCTATCAGCCTACATTTCCAGCACCGGCAGTTCGTCCACCCAGGTGTGGAGGGCAGACTGGTAGGGGTCATCCCAGAGGTGGAGGCCAGGCAGGGGGAGCTCTCCCAGCCCCTATTCATGCCAACGGAGGTCAGCCAGCTCCTGTTTATTCTGGCGGGGCTCAGTCTTCCAGTGCTCCAACTAGATTCTATGCTATCCCGGCCAGATCAGATGCAGTGGCCTCAAACGTCGTGATCACATGTATTATTACAGTATGTGGTAGAGAGGCATCGGTGTTATTTGATCCAAGATCCACTTATTCCTATGTTCAGTCTTATTTGCTCAGTTTCTGGATGTCCCTCGTGAGTCCTTGGGTTCTCATATTTATGTGTCCACTCCCGTGGGTGATTCTGTGGTTGTAGACCGGATTTGTCGGTCCTGTGTGATTTTGTTTTGTGGATTCGAGACCCGAGCGGATCTCTTATTGATCGACATGGTTGATTTCGAGATTATTTTGGGCATGGATTGGCTGTCTCCTTATCATGCCGTGCTAGATTGCCATGCCAAGACAGTTACTCTAGTCATGCCCGAGTCGCCTAGGCTGGAGTAGAGAGGTTCCTCAGTTAGTACAGCCAGCCGGGTTATTTCATTCTTGAAGGCTCGACATATGGTCGAGAAGGGTTGTACGGCCTATCTTGCTTATATGCAGGACACCACCGCCGAGTCTCCGACGATTTATTCAGTACCAGTGGTTCGAGAGTTTGCCGATGTATTTCCTTCGGATCTTGCGGGCCTGCCTCCGGATCGTGATATTGATTTCTGCATTGACTTAGCTTCAGGCACCCAACCTATATCTATTCCTCCATACCGTATGGCTCTGAAAGAGTTGAAGGAGTTGAAGGAGCAGCTTGAGGAGTTGTTAGCTAAGGGGTTCATCAGGCCGAGTGTATCGTCATGGGATGCTCCAGTTCTATTTGTAAAGAAGAAGGATGGGTCTATGCGGATATGTATTGATTACCGCCAGTTGAACCAAGTTACCATTAAGAACAAGTATCCTTTGCCACGCATCGATGATTTGTTTGACCAGTTACAGGGTGCTAATGTGTTTTCGAAGATTGATTTGAGATCGGGGTATCATCAGTTGAGGATTCGGGCTTCAGATGTTCCGAAGACTGCTTTTCGTACGAGATATGGCCATTATGAGTTCCTGGTGATGTCCTTTGGTTTGACTAATGCTCGAGAGGCATTCATGGACTTGATAAATAGGGTATTCAGGCCGTATGTTGATTCCTTTGTCGTTGTCTTTATTGATGACATTTTGATTTACTCACGTAGTCTGGGGGAGCACGAGCAGCATTTCAGAGTTGTGCTCCAGAATTTGCGAGAATAAAAGCTATATGCTAAGTTCTCCAAGTGTGAGTTCTGGTTGGATTTTGTGGCATTCTTGGGGCATGTGGTATCCGGAGAGGGTATCAAGGTTGATCCTCAGAAGGTTGAGGCGGTTCAGAGTTGGCCGCGTCCTATTTCAGCTACAGAGATCAGGATCTTCTTGGGTCTAGCAGGCTATTATCGCCGATTTGTGGAGGGATTCTCTTCTGTTGCATCTCCATTGACTAGATTGACTCAGAAGAATGCCCCGTTTCGATGGTCTGACGAGTGTGAGGAGAGCTTTCAGAAGCTCAAGGTAGCTTTGACCTCGGCACCAGTCCTAGTATTGCCTTCTGGTTCGGGGATGTATACAGTATATTGTAACGCTTCACGCATTGTCTTGGGGTGTGTATTGATGTAAGAACGGAGAGTTATTGCTTATGCTTCGTGCCAGCTGAAGGTTCATGAGAAGAATTACCATGTACACGATTTGGAGTTGGTGGCGGTTGTTCATGCATTTAAGATTTGGAGGCACTACTTGTATGGAGTGTCCTGTGAGTTTTATACAAACCATCATAGCTTGCAACACTTATTCAAGCAGAAGGATCTTAATTTGAGGCAGCGCAGGTGGCTTGAGTTGTTGAAGGATTATGATATCACCATTCTTTATCACCCCAGGCAAGGCAAACGTGGTAGCAGATGCTTTGAGCAGGAAGGCGGAGAGTATGGGTATCTTGGCTTATATTTCAGCGGAGGAGAGACCTCTAGCCTTGGACATTCAGTCCTTGGATAATCGCCTGGTGAGATTAGACCTTTCCGAGCCTCGTCGAGTTCTTGCACATGTGGTCGCTCAGTCTTTGTTATTGGGGGAGATTAAGGCTCGGCAGTATGATGATCCGTGTTTGGCTGAGCTACGAGAGACAGTGGTTCAGGGCAGGTCCAAGGAGATTATTATTGGCGAGGATGGTGTTTTGAAACTTCAGGGTCGCTTATATGTTCCTAAGGTTGATGGCCTGAGGGAGAGGATTCTAGAGGAGGCACACAGTTCTAGGTATTCTGTTCATCCAGGTGCTACGAAGATGTATCGTGATTTAAAGCAGCACTACTGGTGGAGGCGAATGAAGAGTCATGTCCACGATCCTGTGGTCATGCAACAGTATAGTCAGCGATTCATGGATATGGCTACTCAGACACTGCAGCGAGCCCGATCGGATCAGCGTTTGGCACACGAGGCTGATTACATAGACCCAGCGCAGTACCAGCGAGGTCGTGGTATCCCACGGCCTCGTGCGCCCGACGACCTGGTGGTGCCGGACGACGTGGTCGTGGCAGGAGAGGAGGTGGTCCCCAGCTAGAGGGCGTTGAGGCTCCTGCGGATGATGTTGATGATGATATGGCAGGTGTCATGGGTGGGACGGACATGCCATCTTACAGCCATGGAATTTATCCCACTCAAGTGCCCTCGCAGATGACCCCATCGGGTCAATTAAATATCATGGGATCGGATATTCAAGGGGAGGATTGGGGTAGGTACTTCCAAGGCCCGTCTACCACTGACGTAGTACGACCGACCCGAGATTTGTATAGTGGGCGCCGACTGAG
>ML340533.1:4415-71337 GCA_005239505.1 Nicotiana paniculata
CTGGTTCTTCTAGCTGGTTCAAGTAGCTCCAGATTCGCACTCTCCAATTTGGCTCGAACTGCTTGCAAAATTTCTTCACGAATTTTGCTCTCAATTCTTGATAAATTTCTGTTTTTGTGCGTCTATATATAATAAGAACAATCTTCAATTTATAGGAGTTTGTAGATAAGGAATTAACTAGAATCCCAATGTAACTCTTCCTTGGCAAAAGAGTTCTAGTCAAACTCAACTCCTAAATCCTTCCTTATCTTAGATTCTGTTCTTATTGAATAAGGAGTCCTTCTCCAATTTCATTTTTGCAATCTTTTTTATCAGAAGATATCTCAATTTTACCAGAATACTTTTATCTCATGCATGTGCATCTCATGTGCCTTTAACTCTGCTGGTCTATGTCACCTGTGATGGACCTGGTTCATCTCGGAGTTCCTTTGTCAATCTTCAAAACTATTTCCTTTCTTGGGCCAACAAATTCCCCCCTTTTGATGATGATGAACTTTGTGCTTTAGGCCTGTTTCAGCTTAGTCCAACATTGACACATATAGAGTATTAAGCATTTATCACAAAGAACCAGGTTCATTAGGTTATAAATATCACATGTTCATAGCACAACCTATCTTTCCCCTTTTGGCATCATCGAAAAGTTGCAAAAACAATTGTGTGAATCCCAGATTTTTAACACTTACTCATGGCCATTTGGGCAACTGCATATGCAATCATGGATTAATCATCAATAATCAACTAAGAATTCAAACTATCAAAAAATAGAGATACTGAATCAGAGCAAAAGGTATCAGATTTCATTGATAGAGCGAATACGATTCTGCCACAATCCACAAAATAAAACAAAAACAGTTAAAATATGAGCAACAAATAAAAATTCTGAATTTGGGTCACTAAAAGTTCTAGGCAGGCTAGGAAATTAAGGCTTTAAAAAACTGCATACATGGTTCATTTGGCCAAGATGGATGGTTCAGCAGACTTAGAAACAGATGAGGACTTCTTTGAGGAAGTCTTGGCTTTCTTGGGCTTAGGTGTCTGAACCTCTACCTCTGCCACTTTTTCACTTTGATGGACCAGGTCCATCTCATCCACTTCAACAACCTTAATAGGCTCAACAACTTTTTCTTTCCCTTTTCCCACTCTTTTCTTCTTACTCTCCTCTAAAAGCTCTCTTCAACTCGTCCTCACTTTCACTTCTCCCTGTGTTCCTACTACTTTCTTCCTCCTTTTCTGGCTCAGCTCCACAAATAGCCATTCTAAAAGATTCAGAGGTGGGTGAAAAATCAACCACTTCTTTCCCTTTTCCCTTTCTTATTACTCCATACTCCCTCACTCTTATTTTTTAATTTAATTTTTACCACCTATTCTTATTGTTTCCGGCAACTCCACATCTATTACAGACCCAACCAGTATGAACCTATTTCTAAGTTTTTCAGAAACATCAGAGATGACCTCAGAAGAAGGACTTGGGACATATGTTACCTGAGTCATCGAAAATTTGGGAATGGTTTTGTAAGGGAGGGGATGTCTTGAATGAACTTTTAGTTTTGAATTGACGGCTAAGGCTTCCCTAGAATCTAGGTATTTTAATTTGGTGAGGATTCTTGTTGAAACAGAACTAGTTCAAAGTCAAATAGATAGGCTTTGAAAAGATTTTGAGTTTGGGCAGAGTTCTGCTCATGATTTAATTATTAGTATTTCAAAGTGTGCAGAGTGTAGAATACATACCTCGCCTTTCAGATGAACCAGCTGAACCTTGTTCATCATTTCAGAATCCTCTTGATCAAGCCTCAATTTGCAAAAATAGAAAAAATTTCATTTGTGATCAGTGAGTCATATCAAAACATGGCATAAGAGTATACTTTTTACAGTATGAGATTGAGCAATTGTTAATCTAATTATTTACAGCCGTTTCAGACTTTTCTAGCCAAATTTTTTCTTTGTTTTCATTTTTTAATGTATTTACATTCTGAACTGGTTCAATTAAGTGATCTTAATCATCCCTAATAGTAACATGTTCCTTTAAAAATGCTCTCTACTTAGTGCTTTTGTAAAGATATCTACATGGTTTCACAACCAACTAGTTACTCCTTGATGTTCCTTCATTGATTTGTTGTTGTGGAACAGGTTCAGGTACAGGTTCCAACGAAGTTTGGGAATTATTTTATTCTATTCCCCCTGTCATGTTGCCCGAGATGGATGAACCTGTTCCATCACCTGTTCCTTCCTCCAGTGTTGCTTTAGTTTGGACTGAGTTTCTGACCAACCCGATTTCTTCATCATCTTGTTCTTTACCAACCCTAGTGATTTCACCTTTCTTTCCATTTCCAAAGGAGACATTTCCTCCTTTGAGGTCTGTTGATACCTAATTTTTCCTCAAACTATTTTCAAATTTACATATATACCTTAAAAATCACTCCTTAAAGTAATTGATGTTTTCCCATAATTTTTTGAATTTTTTATCAAATTATTTTTCTTGTTTATTTAATGTTTTATATTCTATAATTATGCATAGATGGTGTTATAAATAATTTCAAGACATTTTATTAGTCAATATATTATTCATAATCGTATTCAATTCAGTTAGGATTTAATTATTCCCTAAATCAGCCAATGTTGGCATTATTATAGCAATATTTCAATAGTAGCACAAATGTACGTTTATATCATTTTTTTTATCTGTAATTGATCATTTTTATATTTTTACACTAGTTAATCGTCTCAATTTCATTTATTTGGTCTTAATTTTATTTTATGTAGTTATTAGCTATTTTAATTAATTAATTATTCTATTTAAATTGGGTATTTAAAATTTGGCCTATTTTCTATTTTAAAACTTAGCCAATTTTAAACCCCAACCCCACCTGATTTTATTAACCCAATTCACCCAGGACAGACCCAATTCCTACCAGGCCCAACCCCTCAATCTATCGGAGCCGTTGATCAAGATAGATCAACGACCCAGAATCAATTTTCCTAAAATAATTCTAACCAAACCCCCCCTCCCGTCTCTCATTCTTTCGAGACCATCTCTCTCTCTCTATCTCTCCATCTCTCTCTGTGACTCTCTAGTTCTCTCTAGAAGTCTCCTCTACTTCTCCCTCTCCGATAGGTTTCGTCCACCCTCTCCGGTTGGTTTCTCACCGGAAACCTTGGGTCTTCATTGTCTCGTGGTCATACACACCCCTTGTACTGATCCAATGATACCTTAGGGTCATCAGATGAACCTGGAGCGGTTCACTCACCTCCCTTTGGGTCTCTTGCCATTTTCCGGCCACCCCCGGCCGTTTGAGTAAGTTTGCAGTATCTCCGACTTAATCGAGGTCGTTCATGAGGTTTGCCCTCTCTTCTGGGTTCCACGAAACCCTATTCCTCTGTATTTTTGGGTTTTCCTTAAGATCCGTTTTATATTTACCATATTATAAAGTTTCTTTATATTTTTCTCCGGAAAATCTCGTTTTTTAACAGTTTCAAAATTAGGGTTTCTCGACCCTGTTCTCAAACGACTTTCCTTTTGAGTTTTAGCCATATATGTTATGTTTAAGCGATTATCTCATGATTTTGTGTTATCTGAATTGTTATTGATGAAACCCTAGTGTTCTGGGTTGATCTTTACTATTTGACTATGTGTTCGTGTGTTCTTTGTGACTCTTGCTTTGATTCATTGTCATGACCTCTAATTTCTGTTGTTCTAACGAGTATCTCTTTGTGTTAATCAATAACTGCTATTTTAAATGACTCCGACCCTTTACCTTACTGGCTCTTTACTGGTTGATTTATATTGATTCACTTGTGTAAAATTCCCCGCCTGTGATGTTTGCCTTGAATACAGGATTTTGTGCAATTCTGTACCAATTTTAAATTCTTTCCATATTTATGTGATGCTTTCCTTAATTACTTGGGATTTCCTGTGATTGAATCCGAGATCCTCTCAATTGATTTTCAAAACTAATACCCTGTTTTATTTTATAAATGTAAGAACAATTCAACTTTCCTTAGTTATACACTATGTATTTGGCTTTATTTATGCACTATGTGATTTCCTTGTCCTAATTTGAAGAATCAGTTCTATTGGACTGATTTATTTTCCTTATTCTGCCTTGACTTTCCCGTTTGAAACTAGACTCCTTAATTAAAGGAGTCCAGTTTATCTTAATTGGTGTTGATTGATTGTTATTTCTATAATTTGCCTATGCACTACTCATATTCAAAACTATATAAAGACCATGTCTTGTTTCTTTACAAACACACACAGAGACTGATTTGAGAGCACAAACACACATACATTGCTCTGAATTTTTCTGTGCTTTCATACCTCTTCTTGCTCTTTGCATCTATTATTGACTACTCAGTCGGCTGAAAGCCAAGACTGAGTAATCCCTGCTGCTCTTGTGCTTCTGCATACTGCTTGCACACTATTGTTCCCTGCTGCTCTCTTTGCTCTACATATTGCTGTTGTTGTGCTATGTCTTACACTTTGTTATTCTATATTCTCTGACTGGTATGTTTTCTGATTTAGCTTTATAGCACCTATACACAATATGCTCCAGTTCTTGTTTATTTACTTACTGTTCCTTATGTGTTTTATCCTATGGTTCTACTGTCTACCATGTAACTAGATTATCCCCTGTCATGTCTTCCCCTTTTGTCAAGTCTGAATATGTATGTTGTTTTCCATATAGTTCCCTGTAATTATGTAATTAGCATCCCCCCCTTACTATTTTTCCTTTCCCTTGAGTCTGATATGTCTGCAGCATGCTTATGTGTTCATAGGTTGATATTTCTTTCCTTGACTTGATTGTGGTTACTTGTTCTCGCATTCTGTTTAACTCTATATGCTGTAAATCTGCCTCTCTAGCTACTTGAATATTATGCAGTCCTGATCCTATTAATTTATGCTATTATGTGACAACTATTTGGTAATTATGTGATAACTGTAATTCAGCCTCACTCTAATGTTTAATGTTATTTGTCCCCAATCCCTTACCCATGTTTGTGTTTGCTCTTTCATGAGTCCTTTTGCCTATTTATAGTTGTACTGCTTTTCTTTTAAAACTCCTTTACTACTGTTCTTAAAGTTATTTCTCAAAGTGTTGTTGTTTTAAAACTACTCTTTTCAAACTCTAATTCTTTTTTAAAACTCCAAGCACTTCCCACTACTCTTAGATTCTAGGTTCTTCCCCCCTTCATGTGAGCACTGCCTTGGGGACCTCTGAGTACTCATTGAACTCTGACACACAAGGCTGGCCTTCTACATTGCACTTACTCATCCCTGGCTAGGGTACCTGGGTGTTAGCACTGTCCAGAATTTTCTGAGGTCTTTAGAGACTATGACACACCTGGGTTGAAAAGTCATGGCATATGGGAAAGGGATCTGGTACTTTGGGCCTACCGTTAGGCTCTCTATAGTATAGCTTCTTGATTTGCCTTTATTCAGTTGTGTAATTCATTATTCTTGGCATGTAATAATCTGTAAACGAATATTTGGGGCTGGATAGTAATTATGGGAGGGGATTATGCATGCTTAGATAGTTATGGGTAGAAATCATGACTATAGGATTTATTTACCTATGTGTGCAATAGTATCATGCTTAGGACATGCATACCATGCATTAGAAACCATGTTTAGGTTGTTTACTTCAGCATCTCTGCTATTCTCATGTTTATTTTAGAAATCCTGCTCACATCTAATAACTATAATAAAAATATGTCGTAATGATACTGCTTCTGCATTTGCATCTAGAAATCATGCTTCATGACTCATAATCAATGTGTGCATAATCAGTGCGGACGCCTAGGCAAACCTTGGGCCTAATACTTATTAAAACCAAAATCAACTATTTTATGTATTGCCTGTATTACAGAATAAATGGTCTTCAAAACCAATCAGTCTTTTTCTGAAAGTCATCCAACTTTGCTGCTTGTTACCACTCTCAACTCATGCTTTGCCTAGAAACTGCTGGATTTTCAAAAGCATTTACCCTCTTTCTGAAATATGTACAAATCACTCTGTTTATTTAAATCCTTGCTCTGCTTTCAAACTACTGGTTTCTAAAATTATTCACTCACTTCCCTTTTACTAAAATTCATTAAAAACTGCTGATTCTTGCTCTGTCTTTGAAATACTGGATTTCCAAAATCAGTCACTCCTTTCTGCAAATCTCTCTGTTTATTTTTAATCATGTTCTGTCTTCAAACTACTCTGTTTTATTCCTGCTTTATTTTCAAAATATTCCTTTTGCTAAAAGCTCATTGAAACCTGTTGTTTTCCACTCAAATTTCCAGCTTTATGTTCTGACTTTGAGACCCTTGTTGTGTTTGAGACGTGCTATTTATATGAACAACTTGTGGAGGGATCTATGAGCCTCTTATCTGCACTTACGTGTTCCCCATATTTGTAGTCCTAATTGTTTTATATGTCGCTTAGGATTTTGTCCTTTTAAACTTAAGGGGTCAGCCTAGTACTCACCTTGTAGGATTAGTAGTCCTAAACACCCTCTAGGACTTATAGAATGGGATGGGTAATAGCACGTAGTAAGCTTTCGTTACCAGCACACGCTTCTTTAAGTAACCTCTACGGGGTGGGAAGGGTAGAATACAAATATGATGACCGGTGCGCCAATACCACGTGTAGCTCCTTTTTGAGGAGTGATTACCGGGTATTGCATTGATGTGATCCATATTACTTTAAACCTAGGACAATTCTTTTCAAATGTTTTTACTCTGATGTTTTTCCCAAAAACCTTTAAAGATTTTTCATACTTGTTTGAAATATCCTCTTATATGAACCTTACGTGCTATTTGTTTACCGTCCAAATTCACAAAACTTCTTGGCTGGGACCCACAATTGTGGATCTTGAGGGGTGCCTAACACCTTCCCCTTAGGATAACTTCAAGCCCTTACCCAATCTCTGGTAATGCAAACTAGTTCATGAGTTATCTACTCTAGGTGCCCTAACGCACCACAAAATCGTTAGGTGGCGACTCTTCCTTAAACCTCTTCCTTTAAGGCGTTATCCAGAATGTCATAAACCCGATCTCTCCGCACCTGACCCGTGCGAGGAAAAAGGGGGTGCGACAAGGTCCTCAAGTGAAAGGAACTAGTCCTTGTTTCCAGCCATGTGTTTTGAGCAACCACTATCCATGTACCACATTTGGCTACTACCTTTCACTTGAATCTACAAAAGAAAATCAGGGGTTAGTCTTAGGAACCCAAACTAGTTTGGGTCCCTTTCTATAAGCAAAAGGATGAATTAAATTCTTTTTAGCCCAACTTGGTAGCCAATTCTTCCCTCGAACAAAACTTTTGACTGGCCTTTTCTTTTGCATTACATTCACTTTTAAAGTGACTAGTCTTACCATAGTGAGTACAAATCTTTTTCTAAGGAAGAGTGAGGTACTTGCTTTTAGGATTCCCACTTAGGTAGCGGATTCCCAAAGCCAAGTCCTCTTCTATTGCTACTATGATGTTCCTGTAGCCGTGTCAAAGCATCAGAGGACCTGTTCCATTTGCTAGTTCTATCTAGTTCATGCTTGACCTTTCTTAGATCCTCCTTAAGGACTCTTATCTGCTCATCTCTTTTGTACAACTCGTCTTTAATTTTTCCTAGGTTTTCTTCTAATGTGAGTTGTGTATGGTCAGCTTTGTTTTTACATGTTCCTAATTTCAGTTTTAGATTTTCAGATCTTAGCTCTAGGACAGTGGTGTCAAGTTCATGAACTTGGTTCTTTAACTCAGCATTTTTACTATCACTTTCTCTAGCCCTAAGTTCCAGATTTTTGCACTTAGCTTTCAAAATCACACACTCCTTAGACAGTTGTTTCTTTTCATTGTTTAGATCCTCATATTCATCAATGAAATCCAGGAGTAACTCAGATAGCCTTTCGTTAGACAAAAATTTAATCTTGTCTTTGAGATGAATTATACTTACCTCAGATTCCTCATCGGATTCTTCAATTTCCATAAGTGTTTGTTCATCTCCATCTTCATCATCTGACTCCTCACCTGAACTTTCACCCCAAGAAGCAACCATTGCCTTTGTTGATATTCTGTTTTTCTTGGGTTGAACCTAATCCTTCTCCCTGTTACTTCGTTCAGCTTTTTCTTTCTTCCATTCAATTTCCCATTGAGGGAAGTTTTTGATGTGGTGATCAGTCTTGCCACACTTGTAACACCCCTCATTGTTTTGTTTTTCAGGAACCCTTGGTTTGTTGTAGCTTTCACTTCTTGAGGGAACCTTTGCTCTCATTAGGTACTTCTTGAATTCCTTTGTGATCATGGTCATTTCATCCTCCTCCAGATCAGTTTCTTCAGTGATTCTGAATGCCAAACACCTTTCCTTCTTGGGACCATCCATCTTCATAGTCTGCCTTCTAATTTCATAGGCAGTGGGACTTCCAATCAGCTCATCCAGGTTAAGAGTTGCAATGTGCTTAGATTCCTGAATGGATGTAATTTTGCTTTCCCAAGAGACTGGCAAGACCCTTGTCAGAATTTTCTCAACCTTGTCTTATTCAAGAATGACCCTTCCAAGAGACTTGAGTTCATTGGTCAGTGTAGTGAACCTTGTATACATCTCTTGGATGGTCTCTCCTTCCTTCATGGTGAAATTCTCATATTGAGAATATAGTAGAGTTCCTCTTGACCTCTTCACTTGAGGTGTTCCTTCATGAGCCACTTGCAAAGTGTCCCAAATTTCTTTATCAGTGGTATAAATTTGAATTCTGCTATACTCGTCTGGACCGAGTCCACACACAAGCCACTTCTTGGCCTTATCATTTTTCTCCCACTTTCTCAAATCCTCAGCAGTGCAGTCAGCTCTAGTCTTTGGCACATCTACTCCTTCAGCAGTCTTCTTCATGGTGGCTAAAGGACCGTCAGTGACTATGTCCTATATTTCATAGTCTTCTCCAATTAAGTGATCCTTCATCCTATTCTTCCACCAGGAGTAGTACTGGTCATTGAAGAGTGAAGGCCTAACAGTTGATTGTCCTTCCAAGTTCCCAGGTGGTGCACTCATCTTGATCTTTTCTTAAGGTGTTAACCTCTTCAAGGATAACCCGCTCTGATACCAATTGATGTTTTATACGTCAATACCACACAAGAGGGGGGGGGGGTGATTTGTGTGGTGTCTAATTTTTGAGTGTTGTCGTTACAGAAGGACCTGGTTCTTCTATGCGTTCCAACTCGTACTGTTGCGGAATAATAAATGCAGAAAAGTAAAGAACACAGAGATTTTTACGTGGAAAATACCTGGCTCAAAAGTTGAAAACCACGACCTACTACTCAGTAGGATTTTCTCCAAACACTTCACTACAACAATGAGCCAAACAACATTTACAAAATAAACCCTTTTGTAAACCTAAGGATTAACTCTAACCCTTTTGGGCAAACTAGCCTCTAGCTATTTGCGACAAACTTCAAGTTAACTATAACTTGAACACTCAGTACCTATTACAATTGCTTCTAGATAAAGCTGAAAGGTACACTTTATAATCACCTACTACAAATAAACTAGACTAAAAGACAACAGATGGACTAGTTCTTCTAGTTGGTTCAAGTAGCTCCAGATTCACACTCTCCAATTTGGCTCGAACTGCTTGCAAAAATTCTTCACGAATTTTGCTCTCAATTCTTGATAAATTTCTGATTTTGTGCGTCTATATACAATAAGAACAATCTTCAATTTATAGGAGTTAGTAGATAAGGAATTAACTAGAATCCTAATGCAACTCTTCCTTGGTAGAAGAGTTCTAGTCAAATTCAACTTCTAAATCCTTCCTTATCTTAGATTTTGTTCTTATTAAATAAGGAGTCCTTCTCCAATTTCATTTTTGCAATCTTTTCGATCAGAAGATATCTCAATTTTCCCAGAATACTTTTATCTCATGCATGTGCATCTCATGTGCCTTTAACTCTGCTGGTCTATGTCACCTGTGATGGACCTGGTTCATCTCAGAGTTCATTTGTCAATCTTCAAAACTATTTTCTTTCTTCGGCCAACAGTTTGGCATTTTGAAAGAATTTTATGAATTTGGGTTGAAATTTATTTCAATATTATTGATGTCCATTTGAGATTCAGAGTTTGGGAATAGCTTCGTATGGTGATTCTGATATTGGGAGCGCATCCAAAAGTGTAGTTGGAGGTCCGTAGGTCATTTTGGAGTCATTTGGCGGAAGTTAGAAATTTGAAGGTTTTGAGAAGTTTGACCGGAAGTGGACTTTTTTATATCGGGGTTGAATTACGATTTCGGAAGTTGAAGTAGATCTGTAATGTCAAATGTGATTTGTGTGAAAAAATTGAGGTCAATCAGACGTGATTTAATGGATTTCGGAATCGAACGTAGAAGTTGGAAGTTCAAAAGATCATTAAGCTTAAATTGGAGTATGATTTGTGATTTCGGCATTGTATGATGTGATTTAAGGCCTCGATCAGGCCCGCGTTATATTTTGGAACTGGTTGGTATAATAGGACGGGGTCCCGGGGGCCTCAGATGGATTCCAGGTGGTTAACAGATTGAATTTGGAATTTGAAGAAGAATTGAGGCAGCTGATATCTGGTGTAACCGCACCTGCGAGGTTTTGTCCGCAGGTGCGGAGCCGCAGAAGTGGCCTAGGAGTCGCAGAAGAGGAGCTAGGCAGTTAGGGGAAGGACCGTAGGTGCGGCATGTTGGCCGCATCTGCACAAACGCAGAAGCGAAGAAGTTGAGTGCATAAGCGGAAGGGGTCTTGCACCTGCGAAGTCGCAGGTCCAACTTCTGTTCCGCATGTGCTGAAATGGCACTGGGCTGTGAGGTTTCTTTTAAAACGGGGATTTGGCCCATTTTCTCCCATTTTCATTTGGTTTGGGCGACTTTGGAGAGATTCAAGGGGATATTTTAATCAAGCAACTCAAGGTAAGTGATCCCCACTTATTATAAGTTAAATACATGGTTTGTATAAGGATTTAAACATGGAAATTAGTAGAAATTTTGGAGTTTTTGTAGAAATCTAGAATTTGGTATTTTGGAATTTGACCACGAATTTGGACATGAAATTAGGAATAAATTATATATTTGAGTTCGTGACGTCATGGGTAAAGTTTATCTTTGAAAATTTCGAAATCCGGGCACGTGGGCCCAAGGGTGATTTTTATCGGCCATTCGAACGGAGTTGAAAAATTATTGTAAATTGAATTGTTATGAGTATTAGAGTATATTTTCATTGGTTTGCACATTCATTGACTAGTTTCAGAGCGTTGGGCATCGGTTCGAGTTGTTGGAAGGGATCGGGAGCCGGTTATGGAATTTTCGAGCGAGGTAAATATCCTTTCTAACCTTGTAAGAAAGTGACGAGAGTCCGTGCGTAGCTACTAGGTATATCTATGTCCGGGTAGTTTTAGGCTTACATCATTCTTTGTTGATATCGTTATTGATTTATGTTTATTGGTGGGATTGAGTTTTCTTATTAAATATTTTGAAAGGAGTTGAAATTTAGGAAAAATTAGGATCTTAAAAGTTTTCATTTGAATTTCGTATTTGAAAAGAATGGAAGAATACTATAATAACTTAAGAAATTTATGTGTAACCGCGTCGCAAGTATGATCCGCGAGTAGGGTAATTGCTTAAATTTATATGTGACTGCGTCGCATGAATATTCACGAGCGGGGTTATAGATGCATCTATGGTTCGCGTCGTTCAGCCATCGGCAGTGCACAATTTACATTTATGTTGGATCGGGCCAAATGTCCTCGGTGGTATTTGTGTTTGATAACAGAACTGGAAATCCCTTTTATAATTGATATAAATTCATTGTTTGTATGATTATATGTTTTAAAAGAAGGAAGTAATTTAGGCTCTTAAATATGGTGAAGACTTGTTCTGTTATTTCTTGTTCTGAGTCTTATTGTTGTATATCATGCTTAATTATAATTTCATATTATCATATTGTTGGCCCTTAGTAAGTGTCGAAGTCAACCCCTCGTCACTACGTTTTCGAGGTTAGGTGGGATACTTACTGGGTACCCGTTGATTTACGTACTCATACTACACTTGCTGCACATTTTTGTGCAGGTGCATTTATGATTAGCGGACTTGTAAGAGCAGTGTGTGTACGCATGCAGAGACTTAGGTGAGCTGCATCTTATGAGACGATCTGCAACCAGCAGAGTCTCCTTCAGAGTTCTTGTATTTTTCTTTTCTGCCCAAATTTTGTAATCCGGACAATTATTGTATTTTATTTTACTTCCTAGTAAATGCTCATGTACTTGTGACACCGGGTTCTGGGATGATTAGGGGATATTCAGTATTGAAATTGGAGAACATCATTATCATTTTATAAAGTTCATCTTTGCTAGTTAAATTGAAGGAAATTCATGATTTCAGAAATGTTAAAATGAGAATTTAATTAACCGTTTAGTGTTGGCTTGCGTGACAGTGGTGTCCGGCTCCATCACGACCTTTAACGGATTTTGGGTCGTGACACCATTGGCACCACCTTTTTTCATATTCAATCAACCTGGAAAAGGCAGTCCAAAACATAGTCCAACACGATTTTTGACTAAAATGGATCTAAAGTCAGCTACAACACATGTTATACTAAATTGTCTCATCCAACATTATTATACGTAAGTGTACATTTATATTACCGGCTTACATTCAAGATCAATTATCAATCATTTTAACTAATGAACATTTCAAATCTGTCGGACAATTGGTTTGTGGGTTCTTATGGGCATGAGCATGTTTATCCTAGGTTTGCAGAATGGTTTAACACTTTGTAAGTATTAGCGAAGTTTTTTTCAATGCAAATTATTATCAGTTGTACATACTTTTTAAATTCTAATTAACTGTTATATATTGGATTTGCTCTAGGTTCATAATCCAGTTAATGGCGTAGACATTTCTTGGGCACCTAGCCCTAAGTTCAGATGATGTCTAAGTACCGTCAATGGATACAAGTTTCATATAGAAGAATGGTATAATGGCAAAAAAAAACCCAATAATAGTGGCATGTGTGTGAAAGTTGATGGTGACATTGATTATTATGGGATGCTTCAATAGATATTAGAACTCGAGTATAGTGTTGGTTGGGAGAAGAAAAAGTTGGTACTCTTTCAGTGTAAATGGTATGATCCAACACCTACTAGAGATAAAAAAATGCATTCTCTATATAAAATAACTGAAATAAAGCACACAGGGAGGTATAGACTCTATGACCCATTTATCATAGCACAAAATATGAAACACTTGTATTACGCATCTTATTCTTTTTACAAGAAGAACGATGCATGGAGGGTAGTGATAAGAATAAAGTCTTTGGGTAGAGTATAGGTCGAGGATGCATTAGATATAGTGTACCAGAATGATATTTCTAGTGTTGAAGCAATGGTGGATGATGATCTAGGAGTTGAATTGCAGGTTAATGAAGGCCTTTATGGAGAATTCGAGCTTTCAGTCCTTAGATAAAATTAAAGTGAGTACGAGGAAGGAACATCCATGGAAAACGAGGATGAAGAATTATATAATGAAAATAAAAAATGCGATGATGAAAATGAATATGATCAATATGAAGAAAGCGATGAGGATTGAGTTGTTATAATATTTAAATTATTACATGTTGATTTTCTTATTATTATATTTTTTTTACTTAAATTGCTCAGATGTCTTCTAAGGGTAAATAATTGAAACAATCTAAGAAGAAAAAAATATTGTGCCATCTACGCGTGATCACATTCTTTCACATATGCCTAGTATGAATCCTCCTCCTAGTTTTCCTCGTCCTTCTCAGTTGACGACTTCATTACCACCTGAGTTTTTCAGTCTCCCCCCACCCCAACTAGCAAAATACAATATTATTCCATGCCGACCAAGGGTGGTTCAGCCTCCACTGCTATTAATTTTATACTCACGCCTACTTTTCCACCTTTGAGTCATCGTGTCTCTGGTGGTCAGCATGATGACTCACTATTGATTCCATCCCAGGACGGGCATTACAATCAGCATAATGGTTCGTCTTATGTGCCTCCATTATTATCTTCATCATCATCTACTCCTAGTATTTCTAGACTGGCTATTGGAGGATCTCAGGCGGTTGCATCCCCATCTACTAGTACTGCTTCAGTTGCTCCTTCACGGAGACGGTATGTTGGTGGGACTGTAGAGTATGATTATTTGCATCAATTGATTATTGTACCAACATGTGGAGGGGTAAGTAATTCTTTAATTTTTAATTATTAGAATTAAGATCTACATATGTTTAATGAATATTTATTTTACATATAATGCTAAGTTTTGCCATCCTTTTAGGCCACACATATGGTTGTGGAATCTATGAAGCCATTTTTCATGAGGCATGGAATTCTTGGAGAGATATGTATATGCCATCCTCATCATAAAATTAAGGTGAATGCTAATTTCGAGAAGAAAGCTCAAACAAGAATTAAAGATACTCATTTTGTTGCTCGGAGAGGTGGGAGCAGAATGGTTGCGTGAAGATGTCTGGCTTCAAATATTGGAAAAGTGGAATACCGATGAATAGAAACACAAGAGTAAAAAATCGAAGGAAAACAGAGCCTCCAGTAAGGGTGGTGCACACTAGAGGTTCTTTTGTGACCCATCGATCGAGATTGGTAATTTATTTATAAAATTTTACTTAACTTTCCTTATACTAGATTCAAGTAATAAACTCATATTTTTTATTTTGAAAGGAAAAGGCACATGGGGGAAATGTTTCACATGTTATTGTCTTTGAGGAGACACATAAGAAGAAGAAGAAGAAGAAGAAGAAGAAGAAGAAGAAGAAGAAGAAGAAGAAGAAGAAGAAGAAGAAGAAGAAGAAGAATGGTACAATAGAAGGAAGGGTCAAACCGCGTGCATCAGAGACGTATGTAAGATTCTAAATTCAATACTACCTTTATTCTTGGTTAAGATTAATTCATTTATATAATACTTATCATATATATTTCAGGAAGCATATCAAAAAAGAATGGTGGAGTGGCAACAAACTCAGCCCAATTCTCAATCTACGCCTGAAGATATGACTTCAATATGGACACATGCAGCCAATGGAGTAAATAAAGGTATAAAATGTTTTAGTAATATTTAATTTTAATATTATTTTGCACAAGTTGTATATTTCTTCTCTTGCTCCTTTAATTTTTTTTATTTCTCATGAAAATAAATAAAGGTAGAGTCTACAGACTTGAAGTGCAGGTCTAGTCGTATTATTTAGTGGTACTTTTGCTTCACCCGAAGAAATTTATACCATGCGGACGCAAATCAATGAATTGTCTCAACACTGAAATAATGCTCAAGAAACAATAAGTATGATGCGGACGTTCATAGAAAAATAAGGAAAACAACGTACAATGGAAGAATCTAATAATGAGAAGCCTAAAACCGATGAGGATCGATAGTAATGTGGAAGGCGTAGAAGGATATTTTGACTTGATTGGTTGTTGCAAAACTTTGTTCGTTTAAGACTTGGTTGCACGTCATTTTGGTTGAAAGCTTTAGATTTTGATGTGGTTTAATAGAATATATACTTGTTAAATGGTTTTGTTATGTTTAAACAAGTTTGATACTTGTTGTTTTTGGTTCGATTGATAGAGAATTTGTTATATTGGATGTTCTATATTGATTGTTTGATTTGGCAAGGGGATATGGATTAAACTACAACAGAATTTTGTTGTATTTTACCAAATTTTGCGAGTGATTTTCGATCAAACCGGTCGAAAAATGGACCTGGAAATTCCCAGTTTTGAGACTGAAGTGGTCAGATTATTTAATTAATTAGTTTCTTAATTTCTTAATATTCGACTGATTCGGTTCGACTCAACTTAGGTCTTGGTGATGGATGTCGGCATCATGATAAAGAGGAAGAAGAAGGTGGTTCGGGGTCATCCGAGGATTAGGTGGGGTGCCTTGACGAAGGATAAAGCTCAGGAGTTGGAGGGGAGGTTGTTGGCGGGCCTAGAGGAGTAGAGGAGATGCAAGTGGTGTGTGGATGATGACGGCGAACTATATAAGGGAGGCGGAAAAAGTGGTGTTAGCGGTCTCGAAGAGTTACTCGAGCAGTCACACGGCGACTGGTGGTGGAATGTCGAGGTCTAGGGAAAGGTAGAAGAAAAGAAAGCAGCTACCGGAGGTTAGTGGAGAGTACAAACGAAGAGGAGAGGAGAGGAACAAAGATAGTTATAAGGAATCTAGGAAGGTGGCGAAGTTGGCGGTCACAGAAACTAAGAATGGAGTGTTTGGTCGCCTGTATGAAGAACTAGGGGACAAAGGCTGGGACAAGAAGCTCTTCCATCTAGCTAAGGCGAGAGAGAGGACGGCTCGTGATTAGACCAAGTGAGGTGAATAAAAGACGAGGAAGTCAGAGTGTTGTTGGAAGATGCTCAGATTAAACGGAAGTGGCAGACGTACTTTCATAAGCTGCTGAATGAAGAAGGGGACAAAGACATTGTACTAGGTGAATTGGAACACTCAGAGAGTCACCGATATTTTAGCTACTGTAGGCGCATAAAGGTCAAGGAGGTCGTGGGGGCTATGCATAAGATGAGCACCGGTAGAGCAATCGGGCCAGACAAAATTTCAGTAGAATTTTGGAAGTATATGGGTAGAGTAGGATTGGAGTGGCTAATTGGGAAATTTAATGTTATTTTCAGGACAAAGGAGATGTCAAAGGAATGGAGATGGAGTACGATGATTTCTTTATACAAGAACAAATGCGATATCCAGCGTGGAGTGCAAGTTCAGCAGCGTGTAGGGAGAAGCGGACATGGAAGTGAGGCTTGCCTCTCAAGTCATCCCCAAGAAAGGGAGCTTCAAGTACTTGGGGTTGGTTATCCAGGGGGTGAGGAGATTGACGGAGATGTCACGCACCGTATAAGGGTGGGTTGGATGAAATGGAGGCTAGCGCTTGGCATCTTGTGTGTCAGAATTGTGCCTCCAGAACTTAAAGGTAAGTTCTATAGAGCGGTTTAGGCCGGCCATATTGTATGGCTCAGAGTGTTTACCAGTTAAGCATTCCCATATTCAGAAGATGAAAAATACATAAATGAGGATGTTGAGATGGATGTGCGGGCACACTCGGATGGATAAGATTAGGAATGAAGATAATCGGGTGAATACGAGTGTATCTCCAATGGAAGACAAGATGTAAGAAGCTAGGCTTAGATGGTTCGGGCACGTGCAGAGGAGAAACCTTGATCCCCCGGTTAAGAGGTGTGAACGGTTGGCTTTGACAGGTATGAGGAGAGGTAGAGGATGACCTAAGAAATATTGGGGAGAGGTGATCGGGCAGGACATGGTGTGGCTGCAGATTTCTGAGGTCATGACCCTTGATAGAAAATTGTGGAGGCCGAGCATTAGGGTTGTAGGTTAGGAGATAGGAGGCTAATCTGATAGTGTTTTGTTTTAGGCTACTAGTGGCTCCAGTTATGTCCTTAGTACTTCAGTAGAGTTGTAGGTTAGGTTGTAGGAAGCTAGTCTAGAAGTGTTTTGTCTTAGAATGTTAGTGGCTCTTGTTGTGTCCATGTTATTCCATCGCGTATGTAGTACTGTGTCATTGTTACTGCTTAGCGTTACTACTTTTCTCTCTATTTTCTGGTTATTACTTTGCTGGTGTTATCTTTCTAGATTCCTTTGTTGTTACCGCTATACTATCTCATTTTCATCCTAATGTGCCGAGGGTCTATCGAAAACTGTCTCTCTACTCCTCCGGAGTAGGTGTAAGTTCTGCGTACGTACTACTCTCCCCAAACCCACTTATGGAATTTCACTGGGTTGTTATTGGTGTTATTGTTATTAACTGTACGACAGATTCGCTTGCAAAATTCCGACCAAAGTGGTCACAAATCTTAATTTTATCGGGTCAACTGCACATTCCCTATTGCAACCAAAATAGTCGAAATTGTGTGACCGGTTCCGTTAAATCTCGTGCGAGTATCATTTTTTCGACCACTTGAAATCCGTCGAAAATCCGTCAGAAATAAGAGATATTCGACTTATTTCTGACGGATTTGGTGGTCGGAAATTTGACATTTTCTAGTAGTGTTAATAAAAAAATTACTTTACGTTAATCAAGCATCACCACAGTTATTTTTGTAATAAAAAGATCACTTAAGTTTGTGTTTAAGGGGAATGTTAATGTTTCATAATATGTACTAATGAGAAATTGAGTGACTTTTTATTGAAAGATTATTTAAAGGACAATATATTGATACTTTTAATGTAATAAAGTAAAAATTAAGTGATCTGCGATGGAGTTTGTGTTGGAACAATTTTTCATTATTTGTCGAGACTCTTGAGTTCTTTTTCTTTTTCTGTTTTTAGTTTTTGTTTTTTTGTGGGCTAGTCCTTAATGTTAATTATGTAGTGTTTTTTGCTTTATTTTTCATGACATTGTGTTTACGACCCCTAATTTGATCCTTTCATTAGTTTCCAAGTTCTAGTTGTTTCATAGTAGGAAAGCAGGCTGAGAAATTGTCTCAACACCTATCAACATGTCCATTTTATATATAGCTCTTACTACACACACACACTTTTAGAAATATGAAGATTGAATTCACCGATAGTGGGGTTGAGAGCTGGCTCAATTGGTGAGCATCATGTCTTTCAAATTGAGGTGGAAAGTTCAGACCTATCAATAACGTATCCCTTTCCTATCTCCCCAATTCTCCTCCCCCGGTTAAAAAAAGATATTATTTGGGGGCCATTCCCTAAAGGAAAGCGAATAAATAGACTATATATTCAGTGAGAGACTTCTGATGATTTCCTTCATTTATTTCATGGGATTTTTTCAAAGTCAACTTGAAGATAAACAGAGCTATCACAGATTTGGGACTACACTGTGTGAATTTAATTTTAATGTCGATTTCATTTACAGCTCGTTTGGATGGTTGTTACCTATTGTATTGTATCGTATTGTTACTTTATATACGATGTTTGTTTTGATTGTTACTTAAATTTTATTGTATTGTATCATTAAATTCGTTGTTACGTAACGACGAAATATGTTATTTTATGTAATAAATGATTTGGTGTGGTTATGTCGTTATCTTGTCTTTTTCTCTCATCTCACCTTTTATTATTATTAAATAATTTTATTTTGTCATTTACCCTACCTTTTTATATAATAAGTTTATCCCGTATCATAATTTTTTATTTATAATATTGCAAATTTATTTTTTATATTATCAATGCATGATATCATGAAATAACGACAAACGATCTTTTAATTTATAAATGACTATATAGTCATTTGTAGCTATTTCATACATGATCTCGTATAAATTTTGTAATCATCAGTACATAAACTTAAGCTCTAACATTATATATAGTAATAATAATTGAAGTAAATGGAGTCAAGTTATATATATCCACAACTTTGGAAGAAGGAAAATGAATCACGTCATTGAGGCCATTTGAGTTTAGTGTTAGAAACTTAAAAGTTAAACTCATGAAATAAAAGTTATGTATCTAATAGTTTTATAGTATCTTAGTTTTATGTTCTGATGATCTAACAAACTTACTGACAAAGAATCATATAAAGAACCTGATGCACACTTGGTATATAGCTCAATCAACGGACTCAAGCTAATGTGAGCTTTATAACTTCAGAAGATAAAGAATCAACTCAGAGATCTGATCCCTTTGGGTTTCCCTAACAACAGTACAAAGTCAACTCTCTACAGCTGGAAAGTGACTGTCTGCACTGTACATGCAAACAGTGCAGCAATCACTTCTCATTAGGAAGGACCTTGTACCAACCAAGTGATTACATCATTCAAATGATGTCATCCAAAGTGTATTAACCAAAAACATTACAACAAAACATCACTTTAATGTTTGTAAATGAACTCAAGCTCTCCAACATCTGATTATCAAGCGTTTAAGGAGGTTTTCGCATGGGGAGGGGGGTTGGTGGTGGTAGAGGGTGGGTGGGTGGTGCAGAAAAACAAAGAAACAGAAAATTGAAAAAAAAAAAAAAGAAGTAAAATTTAGGCAACTAAGTAAATTTCTAGATAAATTAGGTTGAGATCCCTTTGTTTTGGGTGAGTTTCATGGGTTGTATTTGGGCTGCTTAATGGGCCAGAAT
Organism: Nicotiana paniculata; assembly: GCA_005239505.1. Lineage (NCBI taxonomy): Eukaryota > Viridiplantae > Streptophyta > Magnoliopsida > Solanales > Solanaceae > Nicotiana > Nicotiana paniculata. Next base: position 24,496 of record ML340533.1, read on the forward strand.
AGGTTACAAAAAATAATGGATTAACTTGGGCTTAGCCCAACTAGACCCATGAACTAAAATATTTGTAGCTCAACCCATTAATATTTGGGTGGGTTGAATGGGTTTGGGCTCAAATTGACACCCCTAGTTTGTACTAGGTAATCACTATTATCCTTAGCTCTACGGTGGGCGCCAAACTGTTTACCCTAAAATAGGATAACAATTGAATTTATACGCGGTTTTAAAGACACGTGATATAACTTAGTAAAAATTAAGAAGAGTGAATTAGTATTAAAATTGATGATAAAATAGTAAGTGCAAACCACACAAATTGAACAGCCTTGGCCCTCGAGTTCAGTTACCCTTGAACCAAATATGTTTCACCTGGCTTATGAACACATTAACAAGATAATGAAATCTAGAAAATAACAGTATACTACTTTGTATTGCGTGAATATGATGCCTTTTACAAATGACCAGACCCCCTTTATATAGTAGTGGAGTCCTACTCTTGATGCAATTTTATATGAGGTAAGAAATCTCATGATTAGCTCTCCTTGATATGTGATGGAATTTCCGCCGTGATCCTCGCCCAATTGCGTATATTTTTGCATTCCGTTATTTGGCTCGGTAAGCTTCCCTCGATCTCGCTCGATTTCTATCTTGCTCGGTGTTAGATTTTTTGTTTTCGTACGTTAAAGTTTTGTCATAAGTTAATTGACGTGGACTCGGGAATGAGATTATTTTGAGGTTATAAGCATTTATGCCATTTATAACAAGCGATAAGTAAGTGCCATGAAGGTTAAAAGGTAAACAAATCATAGAAAATGAGTTTCGTTGAAGGTTGTCAAGTTGGGATAAACTCATACAAAATGATAGCAACATGATTTGATACAAAATTCATACAAGACTACTTAGCAACGTGATATGGATTTTTTCCTATTTCGATCTTGTCGTTATGTGTTTTGTCGTGATTGTCGTGTGTTAGAGGGATTTTCAAGAGAACCGGCTCAGATATGTTACGGCTATCCCTTCTTTCTTTTTGGCATGACTCATACGATACAAACGAAACGAGCAAACGCACAACTTTTATAAATGACTCTATTCATAGAAGTACTAAGGGTGTCTATGTTCTTGATTCCTCGTGTTACTAATCATTATATCTTCTGTTCGCGGGTCTCGAAAAAATGCGTAGTTGATAAAGTTATCCGTAAGGCATATTGATCTTATAATATTCCGAGAAATCTTATTAACGTATCTTTTATGCATTTCATTTATTTATACATGTACATTAACGTATTAACGTATTTTTTGTACCATAGTTCGATATAACACGAGGCTAAATCTTGGCTTATTATATTCTAGTCTCGATTAATCATAAAAAGGACAAACCTGACTTTAACCGTATACAAACTCAAAGTATGTCAATAATAAAATGACAAACGTGCAGCTGCATCCGAGAAAATACAAGAGCTGGCAAGACATGAAATCGGCATACTTATGGAGAGTCGGGCTTTTGGAATTTGGATATTCCTAAGCTATACTAATTAGTTCAACTGCATGCATATTTGACGTATAAGAATCCTAAAGGATTTTGAATTCTTTGAATAGTTTCTTGAGTTCAATTTCCGTGTTTATTAGACGTAGAAGATCTTAAAGTATTTTGAATTCTAAGGTCACTTTTAAGTACGTTTTTGTACATCGGCATAATATTCTTGTAAAGAGGTAATTTAACTTTAGAATGGCATAAAAGTTAGTTATTATTTTTAGGATATTTTAGTCGTTCAAGGTTTAACTCTCTAATATTTGTGCTTTTATAGTAATATAGACATACATATAAATAGATACAGATAGATAGATAAATATAAATATAGATAAGTGATATTTTCTCTTAAAGCCAAAACTAACTACAAATAAGAGTAAAAACCAAATCCAATTTAAAATAGGAAGGAAAATCAAAAGACAATTGGATTAGACATTTGGGTCTTTTGCTTGACAACATGGGCATGGGCTCAATATAGGTAAGAATTTATTAATATCCAATATTTACGTTATACTAATGAATGCAAAACATGTTTTTCATATAACACATTTATTACTTATTCATGATTAAGTAATATATATTCTCACTTTATTCTCAGCATATAGGACTTAGGTGGGGTGTGAGCTTTAATGTTGTTTTACTTATTCACAAGAGAAAATAACTGAAATTAGAATGAGATAAACTATTAGTTGATGCCCTGATTTCATGATGACTTCCCTTTCTTTGAAGAAATGCTAACACATTTGCTAGGATGATTCGTTTCCTTTTCTTAGAAGGAAAGGATATAAATCTTTCATATTTAGCACTTCTGCCTACCGGAGGGAAGGAGTATAGTTTCCTATAAATGTATGTCTTTTCTTTGTTTTTGGCATCAACAGAATGTCAGAAAATTCAGGAATAAAGTGTTTCGTGGAGAATATACAGATAGACTAACCGTTGGGGAAATCCTTGTGTGAACCTTTCTTCGTGAGCTTAACATAAATCTGTGTCTTCTTTTACTATATACTTCTTTGACTCCTATTATTAGTTTATTATTTTACAACGTGCACTCATGACATGACCATTAGACATTACAATCAACATCCTCATTGTGTTGGACGTTGGAATAGACAAAGATATTTAACAACCTAATATTTTCTTTAAAAGCTTGTTCTTAAGAGGAATATACTATTATCTAGGTTTTTAAACATTGATTGAATGACGGAGCGTAGGTGGCAAACAGTTATATACATTCGGTGCTTTGCCCGTGGATGCTTCTTCAGCTTTCGCAAGAATTGCATGGGAGTCGCCCGACTGACACTTGGGTATGGTGGGTGGAAATCCATTTATAGATCACGTTTAAATACTCCTATTACCGTCAATAATTCAAGGAAAATAAAAGGTATGTTGAAAGTTAAAACCAAGTTGTAGTGGTTTTGGGCAACAGATTTGCACAAGTGACAGATCCAATATATAGAGATTATACATTTTGAGTTGGAGAGTGTATATCCAATTATAACCGTACATATCGTTCGCAAACGTGTGCATGCGCGCGCGCACTGTCACACATATAAGGTTCATTCTCAAAATACAAGATTCTATCGAACCCCTAAACCCATAATTGGATCTGCAACTGTTTTACAATATCATAAAACAATATGATAAAAAGATGTTATAGCTATTATTCTTTCCGTTCCAATTTATGTGAACATGTTTGATTGGGTACAAAGTTTAAGAAAAAATAAATACTTTTGGAATTTGTGGTCCTAAACAAGTTAAAAAGGGGCCAGAGTATTTGTGTGGTTATAAAAGCTTCTCATTAATGGTAGGATTGTAAATTTAAGCTAAATTGTTACCAAATTTAAAAAAATATCATTCTTTTTGGAACGTATCAAAAAGAAAATAGGTTCACATAAAGTGGAACAGATGGACTAGTTTTTAATAACTAATCAATGATAAAATGTCTGATTTTTCCAGCCAACTTATGTATCTTAAGAATTAATTAGCCATGACAAGAGGAGTTGCGTTGGACCTCTTTTTACAGAGGACATGATTACCTACCCTTTGTCAACAACAATATTATTGTAATGTGGAATCCTTTCTATTTATAATACTAACCATATAATTAAATAAAATGATGTACATAACTCGATATGATCATATTTATCTCAAAAACAATTAACTTGTGCAGATCAATCCCCTACCAATTGATATAATCCTACAATTAATGTTCATAATATTATTCAAATAATAAAAATAAATCAAAAGAATTTTATTCGTCCGTTCAATTCCATTCCCTCAATTATGCAGGAGCCATAGACCAAATTTATACACCATAATGCCGTCACATACAATTAACAGAATAATGAATCCCACGACTGAAACATTGCCATTTGAACCATTTTCAATCAATATTTAGCAGATGGGACTGAGTCCCAAGTGACGTTATCACCATGCATATTATTCTGGATCATCATTGGTGCCTTCTCAGAAACACTCCAAACTTTTACTGATTTATCAAGACTTCCACTATAAACCACCCATTTCTGATCACTTCCGGTGGACTCTTTGTCCTCCTCCACTGCTAGACATTTCACTGGTCCATTGTGACCCGTTAAAACTGAAAGCAATGTGTGAACAGACTTTTCCCTTCTCCAAACACATATAGTTTTATCTGCTGATCCACTGAGCACCAAATTTCCAGCAGCTGCAAGGCATAAAATTGCCAATTTGTGGCCCTTGAGGACTCCACCATGCGACAACTGTTTCTCGCGTTCCCAAAAATTGACAACACCATCAGATGAACCACAGTAAACTATTGAACCTGATCTGTTAACAGCCAAAGCTGTCACTGCACATTCTTGATTCAGAAGTGTCTGAACAAAAACATGTTTTGTGTTCTTTCCAGATTTTTCCCTCTGCCAAACCTTGACTGTTCCATCAGCCGATCCTGTATACACGATGCCTTCCACGCTGGTCACCACAGAGTTCACAGCATCATCATGGGCTTTCACTGATTCTATGCATTTCGAGTTATCAACGTTCCATACCTTAAACATGGGCGCATGCATGTTAAAAAGTTTACTCTACACATAATACTAAAACAAGAAATTGATATAGATAACATAAAGTGACATTGCTAGACAAATAGAGGCTCCTAATCTGCTGGTCGTTTGCTTAATTTTTAGTCTCTTTCGGAAAAAAAAGAAGTAAAGGTGATAATTAATAATATGATGTGGTTAGAGTGATTGGATTGTTTGTTTATTTCTTTAAATATTGACATTGCATAGCTTGTGAAAAATTGTGCGTAGGCTACTGACCTTAAATGTTCTGTCCCAGGAAGCAGAATAGAGAAGACCATGGCTTTGATCCATGCTCAAGCATGAAATAGCATCGACATGCTTGATCCATAAACCAGTCCTGTTACGCTTAACTTCCACATAATTACTAGGCTTAATGGATGCCTTGAAAATGTCAAAGAATGATGGCAAAGTCCCAGCACGTTTATAAGTACCAGGATTCTTTGCTTGGATCTTCCAAACACGAACTTTTCCATCTTGATGACCTGTGAAAATTTTGTCACCTGAAATAATTATAGCTTTAACAAGGCCACTATTGGATTTGAATGCTGCAAATTCCTTCAAGTTCTTCCAAACGCGTATGTTCTTGCTATCTGATCCGGTGTAGAGAAGATCATTTTTTGTAGCCAAAGAATAGATGTGACCTTCTTCACGTACGAGTGAACCAATGAGGCCATTTTGAGGGATATTTTGGGAATTTCCATCTTGATCATCAAATTTGGACCAAGGGGATTTAGTAAAAGGAGATCCTTGATTCCATGGGGACATCATCATAGGAGAACCTTCACCACTAAGACGATTGGCTTCATAGGCAGAGAAACTACTGTGCCTTGCATTGTAATTATTATCCGCGTCCTCGTGATTAATGTTTGTGGTAGATATGTTGGGATCTGAATGAACAATGTTGCCTAATTTAGGAGGCAAATGGCTTGTTTCAACAAACATTGTGGTGGTTAAGTACTTTGGCCTTCTCTCTTGTCCTTGTGATCAGTTTCTATTTTCTCAGATCTTCCAGCATAAAGAAAAACGGAAACAATAGTTTTACCTTAATTATGAAAAGAAAAGGCAAAGAAAAAATGGATGAACCAAGTAAAGAAGAAATAGAATGTTTGGAAGGGGATGTAGGGAAGGGAGAGAGTGGAAGAGAGATTTTGTAGGGAAATGCATTCCCTTAAAATACCGGAATTCCAAACTAGAGGCTACAAATTATGAGTTTAACTACAGGTCATCATTTTTTTAATTGCTTAACAAATATTGACTCATGAAACTAAATTAATAATACTTCTTGCATGTACCGACTAATGATAAGTTTTCGTTTTTTGCATTGCTTGTGTTCGAGTCTGTCGTAAAACCTCTAGTGGTCAGATGATATTGGGGAGTAACAAACTATAACACGACCGGTCGTTGTGTAATTGCGCGCCGTTTGACTCTGTGATGCTTCACATTTGAGATTTTATAACTTGCGGGATTGGTTAGTTTCGTCCCTAGAAGATTTTGGATTGATTTGGACTCGTTGGTACTTGGTAGAAGCCTAAGTTAGAAATGTTGATTAAAGTTTGACTATTGTGAAAACGATCCTGGAACGTATTTTGATGGCTCTGATTGGTTCGTATTGTGATTTTAGACGTGAGCGTATGCCCAGAATAGTATTCAGAGGACCGTACATTAATTTGTGTTGTTTTGCCGGAAATTGGCAATTTGAGGTTTTAGAAGAATTCAAAATTTTGACCATAGGTTGACATTTGGCTATAGGGTTTGGAAGTTGATTTTGGGACTTGAAATAGGTCTGTTATCCTATTTAAAACTTGTCTGCAAAACTTGGTGTCACTTGGAGTTGATTTGATAGGATTCGGGTGCTTGGTTGCAATTCTAGAGGTTCTTGAACTTTTCTTTGAAATTCATGCATTTTGATATCTGATTCGTAGTTCTAAATGTTATTTCGGTGTTTTGATTGTGCGAGCGAGTTCGTATGATATTTTTATACTTGTGCGGATGTTTGATTTGGAGCCCTAGGGGCTCGGATGAGTCTCGAACGTGTTTCAGAATGGTTTGGATTGAAACTATGATTGTTTGTGTGTTGGTGCTCTGATGTCGCAATTGCGAGCACCAACATCGCAATTGCGAACATGGCAGGGGAGGCTCAGGTATTGCAATTGCGATATCTTGTTCGCATTTGCGAAGTCTGGACTTGGGGTAGGCTAGTTCGCATTTGCGACTGTTCTCTCGCATTTACAAAATCCGAGTCGCAACTGCAACATCTCATTAGTGTGTCAGTAGCCGCAATTGCGAGCTTTTTTTCGCAATTGCGAACCCTACGTCGCAATTGCAATATGTACAACTGGATAAAAGGACTGGGAGTCGGGATTTTATATCATTTTCTCTCATTTTAGAACCCCTAGACTAGATCTGGAGAGGGGATTTTCATCTACAAACATTGGGTAAGTGATTCTAATCAGTTTTCAACTATATTTCATGATCATATCTTAGATTTAACATCAAATTTATGAGAATCAAAGAGGAAAATTGGGGATTTTTGCCAATGTTTTGACAAATGAAGATTTGAGTTTTGAGAGTCTATTTGGACTCGGATTTGAAAACAAAATACATATATGAACTCATGGAGTTATGGGTATTCGGAATCTACCCTTTGACTGGCGGGCCCGAGATTGACTTTTGCTGACTTTTTGAGAATTGTGTAAAACATCAAAGCTCTATCTATTGTAATTGGTTTCTCTTGCATTGTTGATGATAATTAAAAAAATTGTTAGATTTGAGCCGTGTGGAGGCAAATTTTAGGGGGAAAACTATGTTCAAGGGTTGATTTGGTCTAGTTGAGGTAAATATATTGCCTAACTTTGTGAGGGATAAACTATCCCTTAGGATTTGGGTTGTTTCTAATATATGAAAGACGTGTACACAAGCTGACGAGTGTGTACACGGGCTATATGTGACATTTTAACCAGTTTAGACTTTTAGACTTCTTCCATGCATTTACTTGTATTTGTTACAATATGTTACATCTTAATATGTTACATCTTTTATCGTTAAGTTTACTCTCACATGCTCTAATTGATGTTGTTAGCATTTGTTATACCCTTTATTATTGTAATTTCTCTTATATGCTTAGTTCAAATTGCTATCTTCCTTATTGACTTGTTACCCCCTTTTTATTTTTAAAATACTCTTATTTGAACTTGTTATTTCGTGGAATATCTTCTTATTGAGTTATTGATTTTGAAGTTGTGGAAGTCATTATCACAGTAGGGTTGAAGTTGGTAATTGTTGGGATACCTTTCCTTGTTGAGCATTCCTTATTATTTTATTTTATTTTGTTATTGAGATTCTTGTACACATTTTTAATTGAGTCATGGGCTATGTGTTGTGATAACATCGGCATTATTGATTTTGGCAAATGTTAAGGCGTATGGGCATTGTTGATACCCAATGTTGCCCTCACATTTTTTAAATAGTATATATATTTTCAAAATGTCATTTTGCATCATTATTTAACTTATAAGATTTATACAAATATTTTTCATAATTTTCTATAATTTTCAGAGTTTCAAAATTAATTTACTTGCATTTAAATATCTTGAATATTTAATAATTATTCCTTTCAATTATTTGTGATGATTTAATCATCCAACTTTGTTATTTTTACATCCGCATACATCTTTTAAAACATTTTACATCGTTTCATATAATTATGTCTATATTTTAGTTATTTATGTAATTTTTGTAATAGTAGCCTATGTTCATGCATAATTGCGTTTTTATTACATTATTTGTGCCAAAATAGCATTTTATATTTTTATAATGCTAAGTTATTATTTTCAGTCATTTTATTGCATAAATAATATTTTTATTAATTACTTTTATAAATATCATGTATTTAAATTATGGCCCAATTTTAAGTAATTTTCGGACAAAAATTGGCCCAATTCCTTAGCCTAATGGTTGCCCAGCCCAAACCTAACGACCCTTTAATAGGCTCGGCCGCTGCCCGTTATTATGACCCGCCCCGTTAATTTTTTAATCCTAGCCATTGATCTCTCAAGATCAACGACCCTGTTCACTCTCCCTCTTTAGTTAACCAAACCACCAAAACCCTAACCTAGTTCCTTTAAGCCGCCACCCCAAAACACTCTCAATCCTCCTCCTTCTTATCGGAAACCCTAATAGCCGCCTCCCTTAATTCTCTCCGATTCCTACCCCAAAATGGAATAAATCCATGATTCTCTTACCTTATATGTTCTGTCATTTTGTTACTTACACGATTTTGGCATCACCTAGTACTTGCCTTTTTTTGGCAAGTACCAGGCCCTGAGTTATGAACAATCGCCCTCAATCTTCGAGACTTAGATGATATTTCGTCTATATACACTCACTACTAGGCAATATGGGTCCGATTCAGTGAGATTCTTTGGCTATTTGTGTTCTCCTTTGAACTAGGGTTTACCCGATTTTTCTCCTAATTTGGTTCTGAATTGATTTTTGCATGCTTTTTTTTTCTTTATTTATGTTTGATTTATTATGTTTACTTGTTCGTTCGTTTAATTTTTCCACTATAATCGCTAAAAAACTACTACTGCCTTTCTTATTCTTTCTTGTCTTGCACTATTCTGAAACATATCTCTTGGCCGGCCGAAAGCCAAGGCCACCAGAATTCGATTATTTGACCTTTCTTAGTGCGAGCACTGCTCGGGATTCATCCGAAATTGTTGGGAACTCTGACGCATTAAGATTTTGGGGTTCTACTGTTCGTTTTGCTTCTGACATTCAAGATATTGCTGAAACTGTTCTTTATTTACTAACTTGTCAATTAGTAACTACTAAGTACCTTTAAACCTCGCAATTTCGTTCCTTTTTATTGAAGTCCTATTTTGCATGTTATATCCTTGAAACTTCTATAAACCAGCATGTAGTTACTTTTATCCTTGTCTGATTTGATGTTATTTTTGAAGCTCCATCTTTCTCTGGTAGCTGAACTTGCCTAACTCTAACTTTGATTCTGACTCTCAAGCATGTTTACCCAATGTGTGTTCCAATGCATTTTATCTGCTATTCCCTTTGAATTTCTCCCTACTTGGTTCTGCATCCTTACAACAGACCAACTAATGTGTTCCAATACCTTAAATTTGATCAATTCCTAACTGTGGTGACAACCAATTGTAAGCTTAATGTGTGTTCCATATTTGTTTCAATATTGTGTTGCTTGATATTGCTTATCGTATATAAGATGAAATGCAACATCTAGCCTTTATGTGACTTCTAGTCTTTGCTTATTGTGAATTGTAACCCTCTCAAGTGTCACATGACCTTCATATTCACCATGAATTCTTTAGGCCTTGGAATCTTTGTGTTATACTCAGCATGTTAGGCTTCCTGTTGACTGTTGTAGAACATGCCTACTTGTTTGTTTACTATGTCTTATTGCCATTCTCTAACTATGACTCCATTAGACCTTCATGCCTTAGATTCCTAGTTTTGAGTCTCTTTTAGGCTAACTTTGGCTCATGCTTTACTATAAACTTGTTGTTCTAAAAAACTAAGTATGTATAGGTGCTTACCATTTCAACCTAAGTGATATGCCTCTACAAATCTGCTAAATTTGTGCATGCTATACTCTTTCACTTGTTATGAACCTATGTTGTTAGTTTTTTTTTCATGTCGTGTGGAGACTTAGTTCTACCGGTTCTCCTACTTTCATGTTTAATCGCTTGTTTGACCAATCCTGCCACCCTATCTTCTAAAAATACAAGTGTCAATATGCTTTCATGTGAATCCTACTGAATGCCATGTAATCCTATCCCTATGAGTTATTACCTCAAGGGTGTTCAATTGATTGTTATATGTGGTTCGTTAAATTATATGGCTAAGTTGTTTATTTGTTATCACTAGGTTTGGCATGAATTCATGTGTAGCCTTGGGCTGTGCCAATGACACACTCACCTGTTTGAGATGAGTTTGGATTTGGGTCTGCTATTCGAGTGGGAATGAACCTGCTGAAGGCCCAGGCATTTCTAGGTTATTTACATTTGGGCCTACCCTTGGGCCAACAATTGTTCAGTGTGTAAATTTTTTACTCATATTCATTATTTTGGGACTGTAATAATTTGTAAACGAGACATTTGGGGAATTAGTGAAATGTGGAACGGGTATCCTTTAATCCTCATATAAATGGGTATCCTTTAATCTTCATATAAACGGGTATAGAGCATGACTATAGGGGTTTACAAGATTTTTTGTTACTTTATTCTACATGCTCCTATTCTACACCTGCATAGAAATCATGCCTATAAGAATCATGCATACCTCACTCGTACACTGTTCAAACACATTAGTCTAAGTATTTTCCATACTTGTTTCTATGTTATTACTGTACATTTAGACAGTATGTCTCTAGGATGTAAGAACATATGCTTTGTTAATATAGATACCATGCCTATAGGACTCCAACTAATCAATCGATCAATCGCTTATATTGCTTTTAGTGTGTTGCCTATATGGATATCATGACTATAGGATCATAATCAAATAATTTTGTTGCTTCATTGTATTCCCATGCTTAATGGACATGCCTATGGGGATAAAGTATCATAAAATCAATTTCAGTTGCCAACCACTAGAAATCATGCCTATTGGATATTGTCACCTGCCTAACACACTTGTCTATAAAATCAGCGTTGTTAGTTCATGGTTATGGAGTCGTTTCACTGCCTTCTGTAAACAATGTAGGAATCACGCCTATAGGTTTGTGATGCCTTTAATCAGCAAAATCCATTACCTGTATATTGCTAAAAGCAGAATCACTTAGAAACCATGTCTATAGGACTTATAATGATTTAATCTGTATGTTGGCCTAAAATGCAGCATTGCCTGTTTGATATTGGAATCATATAGAGATCATGCATATAGGACCAAAGGATTCTGAGTCTCAAGTTAAAACGTTTTATCGCTTAATCTGAAAATCAGTCTGTGTGCTTCTTTGTTTATGTGTGGAGGCTAACAGGAGCCACTCTTTGCTATTATGTGCAGTCCTATTTATTTTTTTGAATGCGCAATTAGTTTTATCATTTTTTTGAGCAGCCTAAGTAAGTCTAGAACCACCCAAATAGAGGTCCAAAGCCTCCTAGACCATAGGAATGGGACGGGTAGTGCATGCATAGGATGCTACTTAGAATTGAATTAGAACACTTTAGGTAAACAACTTCAACATAGTGATCGGGTAGCAAGAGATGATAGTCGGTGCCCGCTGAATAATATGAGCAACTCCTATCTAAAAGGAGTTGCAAAGTGTTATTTATGTTGCACGGGGTGATCCTCTAGGCTAAAAAACTTAGGACTCCCCCCTCCCTCCTTTATATATTTTCTATTCATACTTAGTTGTTTAATATAGACAATTGTAGTTGTATCCTTGTAGTCCTCAAAGACTTGTACCAATTCTCATTTGTGTTATAATGAAACTCGTCGACTATTATATTTCTTTGTTTATCTGATCACCTAGCCTAATAAACATAGTCTTAAGTTCAGCCGGACCCACAGTTATGGACCTCGAAGAGTGCCTAATACCTTCTCTTTGAGGTAATTTTATCCCTTACCCGATCTTTGGAGGCGTTGACTGGTCAAATAGAGTTATTTGCATAATAGGTGGCCTAACGCACCTTAAAACCGTTAGGTGGCGACTCTTCTCTTTTAATACCCACTTAAAAGAGTTGTCACATGTCGAAGCTCGTTTTCGCGAGAAAAAGGGGTGCGACAGCATGGCGACTCTGTTGGGGATTTACTCTTAGGCTCTTACCATAATGAACTTGGCATATGTGGATTTCCTTATTTATTACATGAACATACCTTCACTTCCTCTCCTTTATTTTTTTAAATCTGCTATGATATGCGCATCCCTTCCCCTGTTCACCTTTACTTGTTTAAATCTTCAATGACATGCACATCCCTTCCCTTATTCACCTTTACTTGCTATGACCGCTCTTTTATCTTGTCATTATTTCTATAATATGCGTACTTCCTTACCTGCTTCTACATTCTTGCACATATTCTACGAACTTAACTGACTTCTTCATTTTGTCTTTCGTTTCTACATCTTCCTTGTTTACTTTGCTATTATGTTTACTACTTTCACATATTTTATCATGAAAATATTTGGCAACACGTTATTATCTCTGCATAAAGCATGTTCCACATCATATTCCACTCTTGTAAATTATCAACATAGCGATGCTTGATGAGTGTCCCCGCTCTTCCAAAATTACCATTGTAAATTGGAAAGGCTTATTGGAAGTAGACTATTCAATCAGCGGTGCAACGACGGTCCTGTTCCTTTCCCTCTCAAGTTTTCCACTTAGGAGTACCAGTCTAGACCATTCTAGAAACCCTACTCCAACTTAAAATGTACATGCATCATGCTAAACCTAGTACGGGTTGGGCCATTATTAACGTAACAACCCGCTAAGATAAACCTTGTCCAAATTCCGATGGGATTTCCACAATCCGAATGGACACTATCATATTATGTGCATTTCTTGGAGAAAATGAGCAAATATGTTGATCATTATTGTGTCAATAGCCAAACATGGAGGGGGAAAGGGGCTAACTTTTGTTTGTTTGCAGAAAACTAAGCACGAAGTCCCCAGGTTCGGTATGGTCCAAAACATCCCACCCTTGCTACTCGACCGGTGGAAAGATCTTGCACCTTGCAACAAGAACCATGTGAGAAGAGTATTGAATAACCTTCCATCCTTGCCAAACATTCAGCCAAATATGTCATTGATTGAGGCAGCTACCGTGTTATGGGATGAGAAAAGGGTTTCAATTTGGCGAGATAGAAATGACTCCTCTCCTGGAACAAATAGGAGTCTTCGCTAAGTTGCCATGGAATAGTCCAGGATTACTAGTGCCTGAGAATCGCACCCCTGGGGTTTTCTAAAGATACTGGGTTTCAAGAAAAAGACGAGCTGCTCTATTTAAAGTAGTCATATATCCCTTTTAAATATTTTACGAATGGTATGGTCATAGCAAGTCATATCGTCTTCATTATGATGAACTTACCATTACTTCCTTGGGTTGGACGCACCGTCGAGTTTATGTGTTCATCGTCTGCTTCTTGGGGTTGTTGATATTTCCAATGAAAGGGTGAAGGATCCATACTCGCTTAGACATGGTTTCTAGGACTTTGATGGAAGGCATCGAAGGACAAACTTATACCATCAGCTGTTACTTGTAAGTTTGTCTATTGGAACACTTTCAGAGAGGAGAATACCGTCAAGAGCTTCTGTGTCGGCCATTGAATGATCACATAGCTTACCATCACCCAAATAAAATGACATTTATCCTAGACATGTTTGCACAACCTAGAAATGCTGTCATTTGGGTGTGTTTCTTCAGCAATATGACATACAAGCAAGTACATTGCATGTTTGAATGGTTTCCTAGTAGTGAGTTCATCATCAGGTCAAGAGAGAATACTCATTTGGTATTGATAGGGTTGTGAGGCATTTATCCGTAAGCTCTTATAAGGGTAATGAGACAAGCAGAAAGAAAATAGGTCATACCCGTGTTTCCAACATGATCCAATACAAGACATATTACAAAGGGGACGTCATTCCATTCAAGTTCAAGGCACAACATATGTTGAACCAAAAAACCATCGTGGAAAGAGAAACCATTGAGACACACAGGTATCATGCCAGTCATGTGTACTTCTATCCATCGTTGCTGGTGGACGATGTAGCAGGAGATGTCAAGCCAGGAGTCAATCTGAAAGACAAGATCATAGATGTCGCTGCTGAGGCACAGGTTAAGTATAGAAGGCTACGCAAAAGGAAGAATCCAAATAGCAATTACCAACGCCGGCCCCGATGAAAACGACAAGTACGGGGTTCCCAGGTCTTTTGTACTCCCCCACGACTCCGACGCTACTAAATCAACGGTCGAGGAGCTGGAACATGTCATATTAATTGAGCATTTTTCGGATTGAAAGGTATACCTGGGCATGGGGTTAAGCCCCGAGATCAGAAAAAAACTCATTCATTTTTTTATCGCTAATAGAGATTGTTTTGCTTGGTCCCACCTTGATATGACAGGGATTCCGCCAGAAATAACAACTCACAAGCTGAACCCGAATCCAAAGTTCTGTCCGGTCAAACAGAAAAGGAGGCCTCAATCCAAAGTCAAAAATGCATTCATCAAAGACGAGGTATCTAAACTTCTTAAAATAGGGTCCATTCGGGAGGTTAAATACCCGGATTGGTTAGCAAACGCAGTGGTAGTCCCCAAGAAGGGGAATAAATCAGGATTGTGTGTGGACTTTAAAGATTTGAATAAGGCATGCCCCAAGGAATCTTTCCCTCTGCCCAACATAGATCGCATGATCGATGTGACAGCTGGCCACGAGATCCTCATATTTCTCGACGCTTATTACGGGTACAACCAAATTTGGATGGACCTAGATGATCAGGAAAAAATGTCCTTCATCACTAAGAACGGTACCTACTTATACAATGTAATGCCATTCGGACTAAAAAATACCGGTGTAACTTATCAATGCCTAGTAAAACGGATGTTCGAATGACAAATAGGAAAGTCAATGGAGGTTTTACATTGATGACATATTAGTTAAGTCCCTGCAAAAAGAGGACCATTTGAAACATTTGCAGGAAACCTTCAACATATTGAATAAGTACACTATGAAGTTGAACACGAAGCAATGCGCGTTCAGAGTCGGGTCCAGGAAATTCCTTGGATTTATGGTGTCCAACCAGGGGATCGAGATCAACCCTAACAGAATCAAGTCCATAGAAGACATTACCGTAGTGAAAAACGTCAAGGTCATATAAAGGTTAACCGGACGCATAGTCTCTTTGAGTCTATTCATCTCGATATCCTCCGAAAAGAGCCATTGATTCATCTCACCGTTGAAGAAGAAGAAGAATAACTTCTCATGGACTCTGAAGTGCCAACAAGCCTTGGAGGAACTCAAGCGGTACCTCTCGAGCCCTCCTCTGCTTCACACTCCAAAAGCAGGCGAACAACTGTACTTTTACTTGGTAGTATCCAAAGTAGCGGCAAGTGGAGTCTTGGTCTGGAAAGAGGAAGGTATGCAATTTCCAATCTATTACGTCATCAGGACATTAAGAGAGGCCGAAACTAGGTATCCTCACCAAGAGAAATTAATGCTCGTTTTGCTAAGCACCTCTAGAAATCTAAAACCGTACATTCAATACCACCATATATATATATATATATATATATATATATATATATATATCGTAACTATTTACGCATTGGGAAATATAATGCATAAACCCGAGCTCTCGGGATGATTGGCCAAATGGGCCGTCGAAATCAGCGGGTACAATATCGAATATTAGGCGCGCACGACCATCAAGTCTCAAATTTTGGCGGATTTTGTGGCCAATTTTACAGCCGTCCCTTATACCCGAGGTCGAAAGGGAGTTGTTATTTAAACTTAGGGACTTCTTCGAGAATTTGGACCCTCTTTACGGACGGTGCCTCGAAAGCAAAAGGGCCCGGACATGGCATTGTATTAAATCCACTAAAAGGTAATATAGTTTGGAACTCTATAGGACTGTAAAATTGACTAACAACGAGTCCCAGTACGAGGCCATGATTGCAGGTATCAAACTGGCCAAAAGCTTGGGGCAGAAGTGATCAAAGCTAAGTGTGAATCCCTCCTTGTGGTGAACCAAGTTAATGGAACGTTCGAAGTAAGAGAGGAACGAATGCAAAGATACCTAGATAAACTCCAATTAATGTTACATAAGTTCAAGGAGGGACTTTAAAACATGTACCTCAGGAACAAAACAATAAGGCCGATGCTCGCGCTAACTTGAAATCATCGGTAGACAACAATGACTTCAGCTCGGGAGCGGTCGTACAACTCATGAGATCGGTAGTGGAAGAAGGTCACGCCGAGATAAACTCAACAAGCCTAACTTGGGACTAGAGAAATAAATATATAGAGTATCTAAAGACTGGAAAATTTCCTTCGGATCCCAAAGAATCAAGAACTTTGCGCACGAAGGCAGCCTGGTTCAGCTTTTCTAACGACGACACCTTATTCCGGAGAATGTTCAATGGCCCACTTGAAATATGTGTAGGACCAAGAGACACCGAGTATGTTCTGAGAGAAATTCATGAAGGCACCTACAGAAATCATTCGGGCGCCATGTCGTTAGTTCGGAAAATAATCAGAGTCGGTTACTACTAGATTGACATGGAAAAAGACATGAAGGAATTCGTACGAAAATGCGACAGCTGTCAGAGGCATGCTCCGATGATTCACCAGCTCGGGAAGCTACTAAATTTGGTGTTGTCACCCTGGTCGTTCATGAAATGGGGGATGGACATCATCGTCCCCCTTCCATGGGCACCCAGTAAGGCTTAATTTATATTGTTTGTGACTGACTATTTTTCTAAATGGGTAGAAGCCCAAGCATTTGAGAAAGTCAGGGAGAAGGAAGTCATCGCTTTAATCTAGGACCACATAATATACTGGTTCAGATTTTCGGCCGAGATCGTGTGCAACAATGGAAAATAGTTCATCGGCAGCAAAGTAAGCAAGTTTTTCAAAGCCCATAAGACCAAAAGGATCCTCTCAACACCTTATCACCCTAGTGGGAACGGTCAAGTGCAGTCCACGAACAAAAACCATACTCCAAAACCTCGGGAACAGATTGGCTGACGCCAAATGAAAGTGGAAACAAATCTTTCCCGAAGTCCTTTTGGCGTACCGTACGACCTCAAAGTCTAGTACCCGAGCTACCCCGTTCTCGTTAGTTTACGGAGGCGAAGCTCTGATACTGGTCAAAGTAGGAGAGTCGAGTCTCAGTTTTCGATATGCAAAGTGTTAAACAACGAGGCCATGAATACGAGCCTGGAATTGTTAGATGAAAGGCACGAAGTCGCCCTCGTCCGGTTAGCAGCCCAAAAAAACGAATCGAGAGGTATTACAATCGCAGAACTAAGCTTAGACACGTTAATGTCAGGGACTTGGTATTAGGGAAGGCAACACTAAACACCCGGAACCCGAATAAAGGGAAGCTGGGGCCGAACTGGGAAGGTTCATATCAAATTATCGAGATCATCGAAAAAAGGTCCTACAAACTCAGAGCAAAGAACGACGAGCAACTACCGAATAATGGGAATATAACTCACGTGAAATGATATTACTACTAAGGAACAACCCCATCCATTTCTTTTATTTATCTTCGAGCTAACACTTGCACATAACCGACAAGGAACGATACATATTTTAGATCTGAAAGCACGTGTTGCACTTTTTTCCCTTGAACTGGTTTTGTCGCAAATGGGTTTTCTGGCAAGGTTTTTAGTGACACAACAATGGATCGTGCTAACATAGAATCAAAAAACGGTTATGAACCGGTGTCAAAGATCATATCAACGGTCTCGAACACTAGGGGGCATCACCCTCGGATAATGATGTTAGCAAGGGAAGAAACATTGTGCTTGAATAGTCTAGGCTCGGTCTACAGGATTCATTTTAAGGTACAAACGGTCAAACGAATCGTGCCCATGTAGGCCACCCTAGCCCTGACACAAAGCTTGTACACATGTGTGACCTTGTATATTACGCATACAAATGAAAGGAAGTTTCAACCATGCGGATAAATATTTTATCCCTTAAATTTTTTTGTTGTCTCTTACATTTGGTCGCCTAAAGACATCAGGCCCAAGGGCCACCTCATTCTGGGACTGTCGTCCAATGCAGGTTCGGACGACCCGGGATAAAAAGACCGGGGGAGGCACAAAGCCTATTAGGCACTGCCCAAACTTTAAAGGCTACGACTATCCCCATTCGGGGACGTCATATTAGGTAAGCCCAGATGACTCGGGGTAAAAATACCAATTGTCAATGCCCCAACAAAAATGTTACGATCGTCCTAGAATGGCTCGGAGATGTCCGAGATCCGTAAATAAAACATAGTCCTTTAAGATTCTTAAACTAGTTCAAAAGGATACCCTCGGCAAATTTTAATCGAAAATATTCTAAGTACTTTGGGGGTAGCTATTGGTCATACCAAGCCCTCCCCCCCCCCCCCCCCCCCCCCCACAAGTTTTAAGCAAAATAATATCGAGAACTAGGCTTATTCGAATCTATGAACAAAACCTAGTTGTTATGGTCTAAGGCATTCAATATCTTTGAAATCGTAAAAAAGCTTGAAACTTGTTAAAGGGAAAAAGCCTTATATATATCAAAAGAGTTTTACAAAGGCCAAACGGCCTAGAGAAATTTTTACAAATGCCAAACGGCATCGACAAAAAAAAAGAAAATAATACGAAAAAGCAGAAAAGCAAAAACATCTGTGAGAAATCTAAGTAGCCTGGTCCTCACCAGAGCCCGCCTCATTACCGGGACCGTCGGGGTCTTCTCCGCCCCCGGATCCTCCAGAACCATCGGAGTCTTCTTCTTCTTTTTCTTCCTCGGGGTAAGTCAACATTTTGGCCTCGACCTCGAGCCCTTTAGCGCTTGCGATCTCGACCGACTAATCAAAATCTCGAGCATGAATCTCCTCGAGGGCCTCTCGTCGAGACTACCACTTCTCATACCCCAACAATGTCTTTCAAGCGGTCTTGGGCCGCCTCGGCATGGGCTCTATACTAGGCCACCATCTCGTCGGCATCAGCCTTGGTTATTTCATCCACAGACATGGCCACTTTAAGCTCCTTGGCGAGGGTCTCTCGATGGGCAACAACCGAGCCTAGTTGATATTGGAGCTCCTCGGCTTTCTGGAACTGTGCCTTGGCCTTCTCCCTCATCATTCAAATTTTAGCCTCCTCTGAGGCCAATTGCGCCTTGGCAGTTTCCTTTTCTGAGGACAAGAGGTCTATTTTGCCTTTCCACTCTTCGACCTCAACCTTGATTATGTCCATCTCAGCCCGAAGCTTGTCGATCCGATCGATCTTCTGTCAGACCTACGGGTTCTGACTGTTAGTCACCATGTCTATCTCGTCATCACTAACTTTAAAGATTTTTACCTGTTCCACCAGGTCGGTATGTTCTTTCTGAACCGCGTCCAACTTGGCTCGAAGGTTCTTAGCCTCTTTTTCATGTTACTCACTGAGAAGTTTGTACATGTCTCTCTTCTCAGTGAGCTCTCTGGATTCGGCCTCGAGTTGGCTCAACTATTATCTATACCGGAGGAAGATCTCGTGGTGAAGCACCAAGGCCTGCAAATATGAGAAGAAGTGTTAAGATCTCCAATAACCAGAACTAAAAAATGAAAAGGTTCAGTGACGCCTTACCCAGTTCAGCGCCTGTTTTGCTTCTTTGAACAGGCGTGGGGAATCCACCTCGTTTATTTTTTCTTGGTATCCTTCGGTCACCAGGCACCAGAGGTAACTAGCTACCCCAACAGGTGCGGAAAGAACCAAGGCATCCTCTAGAACGGTGATAATGATCGATCGCTTCTGACCAGGATCAGTACTCGTGCCAGGGAACCGCTTGACCATCCTTGGGCTCAAATTATACCCACATACCCCGGAGGGCAGACTTTTCCTCGGTACTTTCAAGTCACCCAATCCAGTGACATCCTCCGTGGCAGTGGAGTCCACGCTGTCAAAAAAGCTCTAGAGGGGATCGTCCACTCCCTGGACCCCCTCATTCGACCGCTCCTTCATAATTTGAGCTTCACCAAACATCGAGTCCATGAACAAAGGTGATCTCGTTATATTAATGACACTGGGTGGGTCGGAGTCGACATCTTAAGGGTTCTCGACCCTCACTGTTGCATCAGCCTCTTGAATTTAGGACATATTGGCTTGTGTCATCCCCCCTCGGCTGACACTCGTTCCTTAGGGACCTATGGATCTTGGACCACTAAAATTTCATCCTCCTCAAACTCATCCCTGAGCCAAAGGAGTGAGTCCGAGTCAAGCACTCGGGAGCTAGAGGTTTCTTTTGGCTTGCGTACCAACCTCCTTCTAGGTTTCTTTTTTCGAGCTCTGGGAGCTATGAGCCCTCCTCCTTTTCCTCTCTCCGGCCTGCTCCGGAGCAGGAGACTGGTAAGGCAAGTGCTCTCCGCCGGCTAGAGGCCTGAACTCAATGTCTTTAGGTAAACCAACAAAAGAAAGAAGAAGGAATTAGAACTTGATGTGAAAAGAGAGAGATCTAACATAACCTGATCGAGATAAAGATCTCGCCACGAAAGTGGGCCTCCCAATGGCCCTACGAGAGTTTGCTCCATGAGTTCTCGGAGTAGGGAATCTGTGAAACAATACCTTCGACCCACTCCTTGAGTCGAGGGACAGCACCCGGGACCCGAGCGACAGCTGTATCACCACGAATACCAATAAGGAAAAAAGAAGTAAACATAAAGTTGATCGTTGAAGGGAAGTTTATACTTACGTGACGTATTCCACTTCTCGGTGAATGGAATACATTATCCCGGAATCAAGTCCTAAGTCCTCACTTGGACAAAACGGCATCTCGGTTCTCGTCAATACTTGAGAACGGGGCCTCGCTAGCCCGACGCTCAGTCCCCCCCCCCCCAGAACACTCAGGGATTGTATAGACGAAGTAGGTGATCCATATTGAACCGGCAGCCTTCAATTTTTCTCACGAAGAAATGGAGGAGGATCACGATCCTCTATATAGAAGGATGGATCTGACCGAGGCATAACTCATACCTCTTGTAGAAGTCTATAATGACCGGGTCCACCGGTTCCAATGTGATGGGATAAGTGTAAAAACTCAAGTTTCTCTCGACATGGGTGGTGATGGATTCCTCGGGGTCGGGGGAGACTATGGTTTTATCTGCCTAGTTGTAATCTTTTCGAACCGTAAGGAAGTTATGTTCGATAATCAAACAGATGTATCTCGAGAAGTCTTAGAACCGACCCTATACGGAAGAAGGTTTTTCAACTTGGAAATCATTATTTACCGAGCATCCCAGTGAAGAACATTTTCAAGGGAGGTTCGACCACCGGTTCATCAACTATTATGCTCGGAGCGGTTGCCTTGGTCTCAAGAGCCGACCGCGAGTAGAAAGAGTTTCTTTCTAGGGAGCGGTTTTGGAGGTCTTTGCCATTTCATTAGAAATTAAAAATAGATGGACATTTGGAATGGATGAAGAAAGAAAGAAAGAAAGTTGAAGAGTTTGACTTGTTGGCTTCTGAAGAAGACGGGTGAAATTGTTTTGCAAGGGATCGTAAGTAATGGGGGTAAAAGCACTCAAGATTGTTAAAATTCTAAGGGTACGAGGATAGAAGGTTGGATGTAAAGTAAAAATGAAAAAAAGGAAGGGGTATTGTTACGCCCCGCAATATTACGTCAATATTATGTCCCCTAGTGTTATATTACGACAATGTTATGTCCTGCGTTATTATATTACGATGATGTTATTCCTTGCAGTATTATATTACGGTGATGTTACGCTTCGCAGTGTTAAGTTGCGACGATGTCGCACCCTGTAGTATTGTACATTGAATTTGTCGTAAGGTAATTAACATCAGTCCAAGGAAAATATTATTTGGAGATTATAAGGATTATGCTATTTCAAACAAGTGAAGAGTAAATTCGTGAAGGTGAAAAGGGAAGCAAGTCAAAGAAAATGAATTTTCGTCCAAGTTTGGCATGTTGGGATAAAATTCAGTCCGAACGTTAATACCCGATATTTATGGACTAGTACCATACAAGGTACCATATGACCATGATAGTAGGATGTATAAAGTGTATTAAAAATAAGTAGAATTTTTGGTAATTTGAGACAATTCTTAATTTTACGGGTAATTAGTTAATTACCGGGTAACGGGACATCACCTAATTACCTAATAAGTGGATAAAGACTAAAAAAACTCCACCCCACCGCCACGTGGCAGCAAGCCACTTCCTAAGAGATATGACTCTTAGTCATTTGTAATTAGGTGGAAAGATAATGTGTTGGATGATATACTTATATATTTGTGACCCTTATCCCATTATGTTCTACGGTGGAGAAAAGATTAAATAAACTAAGACGTAATTTCCTACACCGAGAATGAAGCATCTGTCAATGGAAACAAGTGGTGATTAATAAAGAAAGTCATGGCATGGGAGTGAAGAATCTTAATCTCAAGTTTCAAAATAGAAGTTTGGTAGTGTACTTATCAAATGGATCTGGAGATTTAATGATTGTAATGAAGATTATAGAAAGATGTTATTTTTACCAAATATGGGACAGTAGATCATTGGACTCCTAAAACTACACCCACGCATAACTGAATAACTGTATGCAAGAATATCATACGGATTTTTCCCTACTCCAGGTATGTTAAGGCTATTCCTTCTTTCTTTTGGCATGGTCCAAATTATACGGAAGAAACGAGCAAACTCATGGTTTCCATAAATTACTCTATTCATAGAAATATTAGGGATGTCTATATTCTTGATTCCCCATGTGAATTATTATTATCTTCTGTTCATGGATCTCGAAAATACGTATGTTGGTAAATTTATTTCATAATCAGAGGCATAATGGCCTTATGATGTGCCGAGAGATTTTATTGACGTATTTCATATGCACTTCATGCATTTACATATGCACATTGACCCATGACCAGATGGCGTTATATACGCGTATATATGTAAATATATGTATATGGGATATGGGAAAAGGTTACGGCGTTATATACGCATATATATGTATGTATATTCAAACGGCGTTATATACGCATATATATATATATATGTATATGTATATGGGATATGGGAAAAGTTATGGCGTTATATACGCACCACCACATGATCAGTTGGTATACGATGATGATTTTTCCCACAGTGGCCGATATGATATGATGGGATGCCCTCAGAGGCTGATGATTTTATGAAACATATACCTGTGAACGACATGACATTCATACGCATATTCATGTTGCTAAAAGCGATTTATGATTTACAAAGTTATTCAGATTTACAGGTTGAGTCATGTACTCTATATTTCTTTCATGTCTCTTATGTACATTATGTGCCTTACATACTCGGTACATTATTCGTACTGACGTCCCTTTTGCCTGGGGACGCTGCGTTTCATGCCCGCAAGTCCCGATAAACAGGTCGAGAGCCCTCAAAGTAGGCTATCAGCTCAGCGAAAGATGTTGGTGCGCTCCATTTGCTTCGGAGTCGCTTGTTTGGTTAGTATGATTTAGACGGGTATTGTTTGGTATGGCGACACTCTATCTCGAACTTTATGACATTTATGTACTCTTAGAGGCTTGTAGCCATATGTCGTATACGTGAAAGATTGTACGGCCTTATCGGCCTATGTTTTGAGTTTGTAAATGATTATATTGGCCTATTAGGTTCGTATGTCACGTGTATATGATAATGTAATAAGAAAGATATGTTACATTGGTACTCGGTCGAGTAAAGGTATCGGGTGCCCGTTGCGGCCCATCGGCTTGGGTCATAACAGGTATTTATAGTAGTTAGGAGACGTTTCGCGTCCAGGGACAGCCGACACGCGGCTGACATGCATTAAATGACATTATGACGTGACTGACGAGACATTTCGGGTCTTTTGTCATTTCGGTCGCGATGTGTTGAAGTAGGGCTCATGTTGTTTCTGGTCATTTATCCTCCGAGAAACGAGGGGACTATCTGTATACGGGTAAAACCAAGTTCATGGTGCACCTCGACTTCCGACAAGATAAGCCAGGCTCGAGATATGGTGGCAAAGGACCAAATTCGAGTCAAAGGTCCCATCGAACCAGAGCCCGGGTGCACAATGCCTACCCTAGAGAATGCCGAGGTCATAGTTCCAGAATCGGCCCCGGCCTCGAACAACTTCAAAGGACATTGTAAATCGCACTTCAAAGCAATATATTGTTATTTTTTTGTTATTAGCTATTTTTCTTGTTCATTAGTGTTGATCGTGGTGAGCCCGGATCTAGGTCAATTATTTCACTGAGACTGGAACTATCTCGTCGTGTGATTTGAATTTATATTGTCTTTGTTTATTCATTATTTACTTCTTTAATTGCTTTGTGTCAAATTAATTTATGTATCCTTAAAATCAAATTAAATTGTATCCGATTTTGAGGGTAAACATATATGTTTTGAAATTACATGGATTTAAATCAAAAGAAAATTAGATTATGCCATTTCACATTCATATAAATGGTTATCCTAAGTCCGACAGTCAAAAGTTTAATGGTTGAGCAACTTCGATAGACTTGAGCCTGATACAATATATATCTGATTTAGTTATAGATCGACTAACAATCAGTAGAAAAAACTATTTTTAGGTAGTTCCTAGATTGTTGTTGTGATTTGTAGATTTGGACAGTAAAAAAAAAAAAGAAGAAAAAGTTACATATTAATTTCATAAGAAGCTATTTCTTTAGTTATTCCAGAAACGTTGTAGCTATATGGTTATATTTATATTCTTACAGCATACTCGTACATCATTCAACAACTTAAAAGGTAATATATGTGCGTTATTTAATTGTGTTAAAGAAGCGTGTTTGAAATGTATACCATTTGTTTGCATATGCATTCCTATCTAGAGCTTTGCTGATCACTCCCTCTATCTCTTATTACAATGACGTTGGCTAATGCCATATTGGTATTTAGTGCTATTCAAATATGTAGTAACTCTGTGTGTCTCGAAAATATATCTTCCATAATTATGTGAGATAGCATAAGAATTATTTCATATATATATATATGTATATATATATATATATTTTTTTTTTTTTTCAATTCACTTTCATATTGTTCACCATTTTCAATTCCCATACAGTGATAAAAAAACTTCAAATCAACGAACAAAGAGTCAACGATGTCTGAGACATTAACTTGGTTCAGAAAAGAAATTTTCTAAGGGCCTCAAGTTTTGTTATGTCACGATCCAAAGTACATTAATCGTGATGGCACCTAACCTAATTCGTTAGGTCAGCCAATTAACAGTTAACACAATTCTAATAAAATAAAGGTGACCAACAAATGATACATCTGGATTCCATCTGACATCTCAACGACTGGTAGTACAAGTCATGAGCTACTAAGACTGAATTATTGCAAAAACTTGTATGAAATAAATACATCTTCTGTTTGAATTGTACATAAACAGAATTCAACTCAAAAACTGCCTAGGGACAAGTGGCAGTCACACCCAGAAGGCATGAACAACTTCAGAGTCAGCTCCCACCATCCACCAACTCCGCTCCAAGATCTGCATGCAAGGTGCAGAAGTGTAGTATGAGTAAAAACGACCCCATGTACTCAATAAGTATCTTGACTAAACTCGGTGATGTAGTGACGAGGCTTTTTAGTTAAAAGATACTCACTTATATAACATGTGTTGAAGACTAGCAATAGAATAATACTAGAACATAACTGAAAAGAGTACAAGAAACAAAGATGCAAAGCAATAAACAATTACTAGAAGAGATCACGATTTATATTCATCAATATCACGACCAATCATTTTTTTAGAGCGATAACCGATAACAACGGTAGTAAATCAATAACTTTCATAGTGTGAGAAATGTACTCAAGATATCAAATCAAATGGGACGGAAATACCCTTGTGCATTTATCTCATTCTCACCAAATATTTGTTACCAATCATGTGAATGAAATACTAATAACAGTAATGACAAAGTGAAAATACATAAGTAGCAATAGTGAACAAGGAAGTACATATAGACAACGGTAACATACTAGGTAGCAGGCATAGAAGTAGTGACATCAATTAGGAAAGAAGAACATAATTTTCACTAACTAACATCGTAGAAGGCCTAGATGTAGATATAACAAAAAGAGGGAAAGCATGATTTTTATGAGCTAACAAATAGAATGCATGAATAACTAACATGGTAGAAGGCTTATACGAAAGTGCAAGAAGTGAGGAACGACATAGATGTAGGTATGACAAAAAAGAAGGAAAAATATGATATTTGCAAGTTAAGCAGGAATAATGCATGGATAATACAGCTACAATTTGAGGTAAAGGATAAAGAAAGAACAACAACGACAAGTCACATAGAAAATAACGGTGCAACAGTAATAGCTCAAGATAAAATGCCTGAATATATATATACACAAGGAAAAGATATCACAACACAATGTATGTCTCTCGTCCTCGCCTGCACGGAAACACTCTTCATGCCATGAACACACGATAATATAAAAATATGATAATGTAAATGAAATGGCACAGCATCTCCCTTCATGCTTTTACTCTCATCCTCACATGATAATGTAAATGAAATGGCACGGCATCACCCTTCGTGATTTTACTCTCGTCCTCACATGATAATGTAAATAAGATCATGATAATGTAAATGAAATAGCATGGCATCACCCTTCGTGCTTTTACTCTCATCCACACATGATAATGTAAATGAAATGGCACGGCATCACCCTTCATGCTTTACACTCTTTCTCACATGATAATGTATATGCAATGGTACAACATCACCCTTCGTGCATTACACCCTTCCTCACCAAGCACATGTATATCAATGATAATAAGGTAGGAAGCATGAATAACATCAAGGAGATTGATTAAAAGAATATTCCAAATGAACATCAATCCCAGCTTTCAAGCCAATACAATACAATAAACCTCGAGAACCTTATTCTTTTCAGCAAGTCTCAAAAATA
Organism: Nicotiana paniculata; assembly: GCA_005239505.1. Lineage (NCBI taxonomy): Eukaryota > Viridiplantae > Streptophyta > Magnoliopsida > Solanales > Solanaceae > Nicotiana > Nicotiana paniculata. Next base: position 51,719 of record ML340533.1, read on the forward strand.
ATATTCGACATAAGTATCGGATCCAATATCTCAAGAATAATGATCGTAGCAATGTATTAGTGATTAAGTATAGTGATGACCGAATTTAACACATCTAGTTTCATGAAAATCCTTCAAGTTTTAATCAAGTTATAATAAGCTAAATTTTGGTCTCTAGCATTTAATTTCATATTCTTAGTAATCTAAGAGTCAAGTAAGACATGAAACAAGAAGGTCGCGTAATTCTACAAGGCACAATTAATCGTATAATTTACCTCCAAGTGTGATTAACCCTGACACATGCATCACCTCATATATGCATCACCCCCTGCATGTATAAAACAATGGAAATTAGTAGAAAAAAATTTTCAACAAAGTTAGGAAAGTTACTTACCTCAAACAATCCAACATAATACAGTAGAGGCGCCATCCCACTCAACTCAAAACTAGCCAAAAGTAATTTAAAATATCAAATAATGTCATAGGAAGCAAACTCAATCGATAAAGGTGGAATCTTTAATCAAAAGCCCAAAGTCAACCAAAAGGTCAAACCAGATCCCACACCTCGGAATCCAACAAAACTCATAAATTCTGATAACCCCTTGAATTACGAGTCCAACCATACTAGTTTCACTCAAATAATCTGAATCGATGTTCAAAACTCAAAAATTCACTTTATGAAATTTTAGACAAAACTCCAAATTTCACTTTGAAATCCTCAATCAAATGAAAAAATAAAGATGGATTCAAGAAATATAACCAAAATCGAGTATAAAACACTCATACCAATCCATGGCGCGAACATCGCCTCCAAAATCGCCCAAATTCGAGCTCCCCAACTCAAAATATGACCAAATGAACAAATTCTCGATATTATATGCTTTTTCCTAGTTGTTCTGCCTCGTTTCTTGTAACAAAATATCCTGAAACTCAGTTTTGATGCCACCAACGAATTCCTCGTGAAATTCCAGTCAAGTTAGGCTTTTAAATCACTCTATTTGACTTTATAATGAAGGAGATATGTTGGTTTCAATATTTTGAAGTTGTGCAGAATTTTTAAATACGAATTCAATGACAATTTCGTAATTAATCTGAAGAACCAAGCAACCCAATTCTTAGTAAAATGATCAAAAGTTCCTCATACGATGTCGAAACTTAATGATTCCAGTTGCTATGATTCCAATATTTTGATACGGATATAATAGTTTAGTTGAAACACGAATCAAATGTCGTTTGCTTGATATGATAACCTTTATGCTCAAATCAACATCGAAACTGAAAACAATCACCATACAACCCAAACTTATCCAAAGCTATCGGAATTTAATAAAATTATATGAACATATCCAAAATCATCATACAAACCTATTGGAATAATTAAAACCTGATTCCGTGTCCGTTTATCCAAAAGTCAGACCTTGGTCAAGTCTTCCAACTTAAAACTTCTAAACGAGAATCATTCTTCCAAATCAATCTCGAACCGCTTGAAAATCGAAACCAACCATACACATAAGTTATACTACATAATATGAATCTACTAAAAGTCTCAAACCACCGAGTAGAATACTAAAGCTCAAAATAACCGAATTGGGTCGTTACATTCTCCCCTACTTAAACATATGTTCGTCTTCGAACGTGCCAAGAGTCATTCCAAAGACATCAAATCTCCATATACCCTCACCATACACATAACCATGGGTGATCCCATGTCACCTAGATATATTTAAGCCCGACAACACCACCTAACAGAGGATCCTTAATTTAACCTTAGTCCATAAACCTTAAAACCCATTTTCCAACATCCATAATTCCTTGCAAGACCTGAATCTTGCACCTACACACTGTATAAGTATGAAGATAATGTATTAAGCCATAACAGTAACCCAAGATGTAATCACATGATATACCACATAACTCAGATGCTCACATCAACAACTTCTGACAATAGCTTCGTATTCTAGGTCCAATGACCTCATCTCATCAAACACAGCTATTCTACGGACATGCCCTACCAATACAACCTAAAGCCACAAATAGTGCAATACGTCCATCAATAAGCAACAATTTCAGTGCACTCAAACATTAAAAAAATGAATCAAATGAGATATCGTTCTCGCAGGCTCCATAGGTACCACAACAAAAGCAATGTTATGAACCCATCACACATAGTAGAACCAAGACACGCGAATCTAACACAAAAAATCATATCTCAACCTACTCTATTGTAACGCGTGACCCCATCCAAACACCAGTCCATATGAAATACCTCGAGCCCTAATGCTCAAAACCAACAACCACAAGCAAGTCAAAACTAACTACACAAAGTGCATGACCATAATAATGAAGAAATGGATAGCATGATATACCATCAACATGAAAGACCATACTCATGGAGAAACCAGCCAATAATCATCTCAATAACCATCTCGCTCGAAGCAGAAATGCATCTAGTGTGCGTATAACCAACAAATCACAATCCATTAGAGTATAAAATAGTAACACATAGAACATATCGGAATGCGAACAAGCTTAACTCCAACTGAATGACACACCCATTAACAATAATAGTGTTGAGTCAATGAATCTGACCCGGTATAGAATACACATCCTCATTGTCCTACTAATGGGCCCCTAGATAAACTCCGGTCATCCACAGATAGATAAATAAACCCTCCAAAAGTCTTCAATGGTCTAACCATAACACGTACTATTAGATATCTAACTTTGGCGATACCTTTATAGTCCACAACCAAGGAACAATCTACCTCTGAGACTCCCAATCTCCAAACCACTAGAATACAAAAAAGAATCGCCAGATTTGATCTTATTTCCACTACTCAAGTGACTGACACATCCTTCATACATAATTATTCTATGAGAATACTTCCATAATTCTTCCGTGCCACACAACTGAATCTGATCATCGGCAGTCGATCAACCAGGCGAGTACTACAATACCAATGAAGCATCAATAAGTCAAAACATAAGGCGCCCTTTAAATGCGCAGTCTTCTTAGGGGATACCAGATAGTGCCAGCATTCTTTTGAATATGTGAAATTGTCTATGGCTTCTAGAACTTATGACCTCCCTTTTGAAACTGAATCATATACTTGCACATGCAAATCTCAATCTCACACGACGCACGCCTCTATCAGGCCATCATATGAAACACAAGAACCTAATTATAAACTCTAAATCACGAGTGTAATACATACTCAAATAGCTAGAAACCTTTCAATTGATCCCATGCAGGAGAAAATCGCAATGCACCACAAACTCCCCATGTTATAGAAAATATCCATCCCAAGTCGTGGTAGAAATCATCGAGAACTCTACAAAACCCATTTGCACATAACCAAGCCATCAGAACTAAATTCCTCTACTCAACCAAGTCACAGAGGTTTCCAAACCCAAGAGTATTACCACGAAACACTTGTAAAGCCTCATCACATCATAAGAACCAAAAGAACCGAGCATACTATTACCATACTGATCCAACCTGCTACCAAACTGTCTATTTCCTTTGTGTTTTCTTCTAAATTGCCTTCAAGTTAACACTTCTCTTTTCTATCACACTATGACCCTTAACTCAACGATCACCACGAGAGATCCTAGCATAAAACCACATTGCATTAAGGCCCATAAATTATTGAATTCACATTTAAACAGTAGAATCCAAAATTGTTTCCTTTACCTTCCTCATATTGAAAAGTAGAATCTATAATGATATAGAAATATTGTGTGTCTTGACACCATCCAATGCAAATCTCAGATTCTAGCCATATACAAATCTGAAAAATTCTCAATTGCCACATCTAAATCTTGAATCCATTAAAACCCTCTCAAGAGTCATCCATTCTGCTCAAATCTCAATTGCACCACCCTGGCGGACTGAACGACCTGTGCCCCATTAGAAAAACAACACCTAGAGAAGTAACCCGACATTAACACGACCGAGTAAATTTCTACTCCATGCGCACTACATCCGTCACGAATAACAACTCAAATCATTCCATGATTTTCATATACTTATAAAGTGTAATATAACCTGTATCTAGAAATTCCTTTACTCGAGGCATCCTCGATCTCAACCTCTGCAAGTCATAACTGATTCACAAGTATGCCTCAAACCGAAACTAATACAACATAACCATGCAATGAAATCGTCGATAGCAGACTCTCCCACTTGGCTCAAAGCCGTAGAATAAAACATTCGATAACTCACAATACCCATAATCTATTACTGCCATAATCCTGCACTGAAATTCAACTAAATCCTTCATAAGCTCATGTAATAAAAATCACATAATACCTCAAATAATCTTCTAAGCTCACATCTATCCTCGTGACGGTCAGATCAACTTTCTCAACCAATCCAAACTCAAATCGCAACATCTATAACCCACTGGTAGAAAAGAACCCCTCCACACAACATCATAAGGATCATACATCCGTAGATCATCCCATAGGTGATAACCCACCTGCTTAGTCTCAAACTGAAATCTCTCTACGCCCTTTCACAACCACAACTACTACTCAATCGCTTAATCTTCTTGAGTCTGAAATCATCAACAAAACATGAAAAACTATTTCGTTCCACAAGTGAAATAACATGAAAGAATCTCTCAAAAACCTTCATAACTCAAGACCGTATGACATATCCACAGAAATCGAGCATCTAATATTCGTCTACACATATCAAGCAAACTCTTGCTATCACATACAAACTATCTGAACACATTTTGCAGTCAAATCATACTCATTATATAGCCATCCAACCACCCACCGAGCCACCAGTCCCACTTATTGAGACACTACTAGATATAGAAGTCCAAAAGCACATGCTCACATAATTAAAACTACCGAGCCTAAGTTGTGGTCCAAATCGGACCTCAAGTCCTCCAGACTGGTCCATCACCAAAATACAGAAAACACATCTCGTACCTCATCCATAGAATCATAAGTCGTCAATGCACAACTAATATCGAGCGCTCACATACGCATATGAGTGAGTGGAAGGAAATTCAAATAGATACACTTCAAGATGAATCAATATTGCACGATAAGGAAAGAAAGATGGAAAGTTTATCCTAAATGCCCTTTAAGCTCTAATAGACATTTGCTCATGACTCATAGAACCTATGAATCTAAATCTCTGATACCAACTTCTAATGACCCAAGATCCATTAGTAGTGGTGGAACCTAACCTTAGTCGTTATGTCATCCAATTAACAGTTAACACAATTCTAATAAAATAAAGGTGACCAACAATTGATTTATCCGGATGCCATCTAATATTTCAAGGATTGATAGTACAATTCATGAGCTAATAAGACTAAATTATTGCAAAAACTGATATAAATAAATAAAACTTCTATTTGAAATATACATAAACAAAATTCAACTCTAAAATTTCTTAGGGACAAGTGGCATTCACACCTAGAAGGAACGAACAACTTTAGATTCAGCTCCCACTATCCACTGCAGCTCCACTCCAAGATATGCACCCGAGGTACAGAAGTGTAGTATGAGTACAACAGACCCCATGTACTCAATAAGTGTCTTGACTAACCTCGAGAAGTAGTGACGAGGATTTTTAGTTAAAAGATGCTCACTGATATAACATGTACAGAAGACTAGCAATAGAACTATACAAGAACATAACAGTAAAGAGTACAAGAAATAAATATGCAAAGCAATAAATGATTACTAGAAGAAATCACAATTTTTATTCCTTAATATCACGACCAATAGTCCTTTCCTTAGAGAGATAACCGACAAACCACAGTAGTAAATCTATAACTTTCATAGTGTGAGAAATGTACTCAAGATCATGATTAATCCTGGCACATGCATATACACCCATCACCTCATATATGCATCACCCGTGCACGTAAAATTCAACGGTAATTAATAGGAAAAATTCCACCAACAAAGGTATTGTAAAGACCCAGCCGATCTTTTTGAGTATTTTAGCCTTGTTCCCCCATTTACTGCTTTTCCTATGCTCAATTATTATTATGTGACTTGCTGGGTAGTTGTTTTGGTTCCGGGAATGTTTCGGATGAGTTGAGACACTTAGTCTCAAGGTTAAAAGATTAAGCTGACTTTGTCGTTATCAGGCTCAGATTTTGGTTCCAAAACTTCTAATAGGTCTAATATGTCATCTAGGACTTGTGTGCAAAATTTGAGGTCAATTGGACTTGATTTGTTAGGTTTCGAACTCAAATGTAGAAGTTGGAATTGTTAGGCTTGAAGTGGGGTGCGATTCGTAGTTTAGGTATTATAAGAGGTGATTTGAGGCTTCGAGAAAGTACACATAATGTTTTGGTACTTGATAGTATATTTGGTTGGGGTCCCATGGGGCTCGGGTGAGTTTGGGATGAGTTTAGATTGTGTTGCGCTCTTATTTGATGTTTTGGCGTCGTCTCTTTTGGAATAAAGGTTACCACATCGTGCAAACAATTTTTGATTTGTTATTAGATTGAACCATCATATACCTATCGTAATTACGGAACCATAACAACAAGAATCTTCGCATTTCGAGGTCGAATGAGAGAGTTATGCCCATTCCCATATCTGGAAAGACGACTGTTTTTCTAGAGCATAGGCAAATAGAAGGTGGAAATGCAATTTATAAGTCTCAGGGTCAATGTGATTTATGTCTGAGGTGTCAAATGCAATTCGTCTCAGGTGTCAAATGCAACTTGCCTAGAAAGGTTCTAAAACTGGAGGTTTTGCCATTTTTGATCAATTTTAGAGTTTTAGACTTTGGTTTTGGGTGATTTCAGAGCGTTTCTTCACGATTTTGAGTTGGGTAAGTATTATTTATCCGAAATTAGTTATATTTATTCATTACATACTTTTTTACATCATTACTTCGTGAATTGAATGGAAGAAAATGGGATTTTTATAAAGTTTTCCAAAAATGAAAAATGAGGGTTCGAAGGCCAAATTGGAGTCCGAATTTAGTAATTTTAGTATGTTTGGACTCGACGGAATGGGTGTTTGGAATTTATAAATTTTTTAGGGTTCCGAAATATGGGCCCCACGTTGACTTTTCAGCTTTTAGTTTGGAAACTTAACATTTTCATATGGAATTGAATCCTATAGCTTGTGTTGATTGTATCGAACTATTTGTGGCTGGATTCGAGGCATTCGGAGGCCAATTCACGAGGCAATGGCATATTAGAGTACGGATTTGCATGGTTCAAGGTAAGTAATAGTTCTAAACTTGATTCTGAGGGTATGAATCCCTTAAAACATGTTATGTAATTTGGTGTGGAGGTGACACACATGCTAGGTTATGGGCGTATGGGTGTGCACCGTATAAATAATGTTCAAATCGATTCTATGGAGTTGTGTAGCTCAATAATCTTGTCATTTTCCATATATGCTCCGTGTGTTAGAGCAAATGAGTCGTTATTCATGTTAGAGATCAAGCTTAGGCTATATGCTGGTAATGTTGAGACCCACAGAAATCGTATTGCTGCTGAATTACTTGTTTAATTTTAAATTTTTTGTACTCGGTCATATTTATCAATTACATATCCTATCTCAGTCTCTGTTTCCATATATTGATACATCATATCATCATTATTTGGGCTAAATATCATGATACATGTGAGCCCGAGAGGCTGGAGAGATTGATGAGTGAGTGAGGCCCACGGCCTGATTGTGAGAATATTTATGGGTTTGGGATGCACGTCACAACATGTTTTATTAATTCATGCCATGATTGGCTTATTATAGCACTTGGGTTGGATCCGCCTATTCGGAATCTGCACACCCACAATGAGTGCAGGTACCTACTGAGTGTGGTGCGAGTGCGAGTGCGAGTACCGAGTGCGAGTGTCGAGTAATTTGGGAGGATTAAGTTACTGTAAGGTATGAGTAACTATGAGAACTGAGTGATTGTGAGGCATGAGTGAATGTGAGGACTGAGTGAATAGGAGTACTGAGTGAATTGATACTCAGAGTATATACATATGATTTTTATCACTACATTGCATTATTGTTGGCATGCATGATTGATATGAAGATATAGAGATGCATAATTCCTCATCACAATCATACTTGGCCCAATTTACATGTTTTGAGCTTAAACTATTTTTCTTGAAAGCATGTCTACATTCCTGCTTTGTTATATCCATATTTGGGTTGTGCATATTGAGCTTGTCACTACTATCGTCTCAAGTTTAGGCTTGTTACTTATTGAGTTGGTTGTACTTATACTACTCCATGTACTTCATGTGTAGATCCAAGTACATTCGGGTACAGTGGTTGCTGATTTCAATGTTTTTATTAGTTCGGAGATTCTTGAGGTAGCTGCTTTGGCGTCCGCAGACCTTGACTCTCCTCCATTATCTTTCAGTTTTTATTATACTATTCTATCTTTCAAGACAGTGTGTCAGACCATTTTATTGTATAGATTTTTATATACTCATTGACACCCGGATTTTGGGAGGTTATTGTATTGCGTTGTAGTATTTTCGTATATGTGTTTATGAGATGGTACTCTTAAGCTTATTTGATATATTTTCAAAAAAAATTGTGAATTATTGTGGTTGTCTTCTTGCCTAGTATTGCTATAGGCGCCATCACGATGGGTGAGATTTGGGTTGTGACAAGTTGGTATCAGAGCCTAGGTTACATAGGTCTCACGAGTCATGAGCAGGTTTAGTAGAGTCTTGCGGTTCAGTACGAAGATGTCTGCACTTATCTTCGGGAGGCTTCTAAATCCTTAGGAAAACTTCACTTTATTCAATTCTTGTCGTGTGAATTGTTGATTCAGGAAATTGAACTTTCTGTTATTCTATTCTCTCACAAATAGTGAGGAGACGTGCCATCGGATCGGACAGACGACCATTAGTACCACTAGCTAGGGCCACGATGGGCCGGGGCCATGGTAGATGCCGAGGTGCAGCTCGTACAGCAGCTAGAGCAGCATCAATAGACCCACCAATTGCTCCAACTCAGGAGCAGATTCCAGATGTAGTTGAGCTGGTGGGACCAGCTCATGGGCATATTCTAGATGTAGTTGAGTTGGTGGGACTAGCTTGGGCACCAAGTATGCCCATTGTGATTCTAGGCCTTCAAAAGACTTTGGCCTAGATATTGACTGTTTGCACTAGCCTTGCTCAAGCGATTTCAGCTCAGACCACACCGGCCAGTTCTCTGGTCGGGGGAGGTACTCATACTCCCATTGCCCGTACTACGGAGCAAGGGGTGCAGGGACTTCAGATACCAGGGGTACTACCAGTCCAACCGGTTGCAGATGCTCAAGCACAGGTGGGTCCTATTATGAGTAATGAGGAGCAGAAGAGACTAGAGAGATCCGGGAGACTCAGGACTCCATCCTTCAGTAGAGCTAAGGTAGAGGATGCTTAGGATTGCTTAGACATGTGCCAGTAGATTCTTCGCACGACGGGTATTCTGGACTCTAGTGGAGTCCCCTTTACTACTTTTCAGCTATGAGGGGATGCCTTCAAATGGTAGGAGACCTATGAGAGGGGAATGAAAGCCGGTGTTTCACCACTTTCATGGCATGAGTTCTCCGTTCTCTTCTTGGAGAAGTTTGTGCCACATACCCGCAGGGAGAAGCTACATAGGCAAATCGAGAAGCTCCGTTAGGAGGGCATGTTTGTGACCCAGTCTGAGATGAGGTTCAAAGCTGGCTCGTCAGAAGGGTGATATGGGTGGTTCCCGCAGAGAGGGAGATTTATAAGGTTCATTAATGGCCTCAATTATCAGTTACGTTTATTTATGACTCGGGGAAATACATCAAGCACGAAGTTCGACGAGGTAGTTGATATTGCTCGGCCGGTAGAGTTTTTCCGCAGTTAGGACCGTGGAGAGAGGGAGGCCAAGAGGTCTTGTGGTTTGGGTGGTTTCACTGGTGTTCCTTCTGAGGGTATTCCTACCACAGCAGGGATCGTGCTTATTGGACTACCCCGATGACTCGTCAGGGTCATCGTGGTGCATCAACTGGCCATGTTTCCTACAGTGCTCATCTGGGTCAGTCATTTCTCAATGATCTCCTTACTCAGAGTTCATCTTGTGCTCTATCAATTCAGGGTTAATCCATACTAGGTCATTCTAGCAGTTATTCAGGTTCTCGGGGACCGATTAAGTCCCCACCACTAGCGAGGAGTTTTTCCGACTGCGGGGAGTTTGTGCATGTGTGGAGATAGTGTCCCCGTGGCTAGGGAGGTCCAACTCCGCGGAGGGTTCAGGATATGACTCCTGTACAAATTACTTCAACACTCGCTCAGCCAGCTTGAGGTGGGGATTAGGAAGCTAGAGGTCACCCTAGAGGGGGAGGTCGATTCGATGGTGGTCAGCCTCGATTTTATGTTGTTCCTTCCAGGACAGAGGATGTTGCTTCAGATGCAGTGATCACATGTATTGTTTTAGTGTGCCATAGAGACTCTTCTACATTATTTGACCCTAGTTCTACTTATTCCTATGTGTAATCCTACTTTGCTCATTATTTGGATATGTCCTGCGAGTCATTAGTTTCACCTACTCATGTATTTATGCCAGTGAGCGATACTATTATTAGGGACATATATATAAGTAGTGTGGTGTGACTATTGGGGGATTGGAGGGTAGAGTTCATCTCTTATTGCTTAGTATGGCCGATTTCGACGTGATTTTGGGTATGGATTGGTTGTCTCTGTGTCATGCTATTTTGGATCTTCAGGCTAAGATTGTGATGTTGGTAATGTCGGGGTTTCCGATGATTGGTTGGAGAGGTTCTCTAGATTATGTTCCCAGCAGGGTGGTTTCATATTTGAAGGCCCAATTGATGGTTGGAAAGGGGTGAGTGTCATACTTGGCCTTTGTGGGGGATGTTGGTGCTGATACTCCTACTATTGATTCTGTTCAAGAAGTTCTAGTCTTTTTGAATGTGTTAGATGCAGACCTACCGGGTATGCCACCTGATAGGGGATATTGTTTTCGGTATTGATTTGGTGTCGGGCATTCACCCCATTTCTATTCCTCTATATCGTATCGAACCAGTAGAGTTGAAATAATTTAAAGTACAACTTCAGGAACTTCTTGATAAGGGGTTTATTCGGCCTACTGTGTCACCTTAGGACGCACCAGTTCTGTTTGTGAAAAAGAAGGATGGTACTATGCGAATGTGCATCGACTATAGGTAGTTGAACAATGTTACAATCATGAAAAAGTATCCTTTGCCGCGTGTTGATGATTTACTTGACCAGGTTCAAGGAGCAAGGGTATTCTCTAAGATTAACTTGAGGTCTGAGAATCACTAGTTAAAGATTCGGGACTCGGATATTCTGAAAGCACCATTCAGGACCCACTATGATCATTATGAGTTTCTTGTGATGTCTTTTGGGCTGACCAACACCTCAGCAACATTTATGCATCTGATGAACATTGTATTTCAACCTTATCTTGATTCATTTGTCATAGTATTTATTGATGATATCCTGGTATACTCCAGTAGCAAGGAAGAGCATGCTCACCATTTGAGGATTGTACTACAGAGGCTGAGGGATGAGAAGCTTTTATGGAAAGTTCTCCAAGTGTGAGTTTAGCTCGGTTCAGTGGCGTTCTTAGGGCACGTGGTGTCTAGTGAGGGGATCGAGGTAGACCAAAATAAAATAGAGGCAGTTCAGAGTTGGTCAGACCATTTTCAGCTACTGAGATTTGAAGTTTTCTCAGCTTGGCCGGATATTGTGGTCTTTTTGTGGAGAGTTTCTCGTCCATTGTAGCGCCTATGAACAAATTGACCCAGAAGGCTGCTCCTTTCAGGTGGTGAGATGAGTGTGAAGAGAGCTTTTAGAAGCTCAAGAACGCCTTGAGCACAGCTCCAATTCTAGTTTTGTTTTCAGCGTCAAATTTCTTTTACAGTGTATTGTGATGCTTCTCGAATTGGTATTCGGTGTGTCTTGATGCAGGAAGGTATAATGATTGCTTATGCTCGTGCCAGCTGAAGCCCCATGTGAAGAACTATCATGTTCACGATTTGGAATTTAGCAGCCATTATTCACGTATTGATGATTTAGAGGAATTATCTCTATGATGTGTCTTGTGAGGTATTTACGGATCATCGGAGTCTACAACACTTATTCAAACAAAAGGATCTAAATTTAAGGCAACGCAGATAGTTGGAGCTTCTAAGGAACTATGATATTACTGTTTTGTATCATCCCGGAAAGACCAATGTGGTGACCGATGCTTTGAGTAGAAAGGCGGTGAGTATGCATAGTCTTGCATTTATTCATGTTGGGGATAAATCACTTGCATCAGAGGTTCAGGCCTTAGCCAATCAGTTATAAGATTAGATGTTTCGAAGCCCAGTCGTGTTCTAGCTTGTGTGGTTTCTTGGTCTTCCTTATATGATTGCATAAGAGAGCGTTAGTATGATGACCCCCATTTGCTTGTCCTTAAGGAAACGGTCCAGCACAGTAATGCCAATGAGTTTACTATTGGGGATGATGGGGTGTTGAGGCTGCATAGTCGGATCTGTGTACCCAATGTAGATGGGTTGCGTGAGTTGATTCTTGAGGAGGCTCACAGCTCATCGTATTCCATTCATCCGGGTACCGCAAAGATGTATCAGGACTTTAAACAACATTTTTGGTATAGGAGGATGAAGAAAGATATAGTGGGATTTGTATCTCGGTGCCTAAATTGTCAGCAGGTGAAGTACGAGCATCAGAGATGGGGCAGATTGCTCTAGAAGCTTGATATTCTGGAGTGGAAATGGGAGCATATCACCATGGAATTTGTAGTTGGGCTCCCACGGGCTTCGAGGAAGTTTGATGCTATTTGGGTGATTGTGCATCGGTTGACCAAGTCAGCGGATTTTATTCCAGTTGGGACTGCTTATTCTTCAGAGCGGTTGGCTGAGATTTCTATTCGTGAGGTTATTCATGTTCATGGTGTGCCAGTGCCCATCATTTCAGATCAGGGCACGTAATTTATATCACAATTTAGGAAAGAAATACAGCGAGAGTTAGGCACACAAGTTCAGTTGAGTACAACATTTCACCCTCAGATGTACGGACAGTTCGAGAACACTATTTAGATATTGGAAGAAATGTTACATGTTTGTGTTATAGATTTCGGGGGTTCTTGGGATCCGTTTATGCCGCTTGTAGAGTTTTCCTACAACAACAGCTACCAATCAAGCATTCAGATGGCTCCATATGAGGCTTTGTATGGGAGACAATGTCGGTTTCCAGTGGGTTGGTTTGAGCCAGATGAGGCTAGGCTATTGGGTACTGACTTAGTTTAGGATGCTATGGACAAGTTCATGTTGATTCAGGCACATTCTAGACAGAAGAGTTACGTCGATCGGAAGGTTCGTGATGTTTCTTACATGGTGGGGGACAATGTATTACTCAGAGTTTCACCTATGAAGGGTGTTATGAGGTTCGAGAAGAAGGGAAAGTTTATCTTGCGGTATATTAGGCCTTTTGAGGTACTTGAGAGGGTTGGAGAGGCGGTTTACAGGCTTGCATTGCCGCCTTGACTATCGAGTGTTTATCTAGTGCTTCATGTATCCATGTTGTGGAAGTATGTTAGTGGTCCGTCTCATGTGTTGGACTTCAATACAGTTCAGCTAGATGGTGATCTGACTAATGATGTGGAGCCGATGGCCATTTTGGATTGACAGGTTCGAAAGTTGAGAATAAAGAACATAGCTTCAGTAAAATTACAGTGGAGAGGCCAACCAGTCGAGGAGGCTACCTGGGAGACCGAGCGGGAGATGCGGAGCAGATATCCATACCTATTTGAGACTCCAGGTATAATTCTAAATCCGTTCGAGGACGAATATTTGTTTAAGAGGGGGAGAATGTAACAACCGGGCTAGGTTTTTTGAGTATTTTAACCTTGTTCCCCCATTTACTGCTTTTCCTATGCTCAATTATTGTTATGTGACTTGCCGAGGAAGTTGGTTTAGTTCCGGGAATGTTTCGGAATGAGTTAAGACACTTATTCTCAAGGTTGGAAGCTTAATCTAACTTTGTGGTTATCAGGCTCGGATTTTGGTTCCAAAAATTTTAACATGTGTGTGTTGTCATTTATGACTTGTGTGCAAAATTTGAGGTCAATCGGACTTGATTATATAGGTTTCAGCATCGAATGTAGAAGTTGGAATTCGTTGATTTTTATTAGGCTTGAATTGGGTGTGATTCGTAGTTTCGATACTATTAGAGGAAATTTTAGGCTTCGATAAAGTTCAAATCATGTTTTGGGACATGTTAGTATATTTGGTTACGGTCCCATGGGGCTCGGGTGAGTTTCGGATGGGTTTGGATAGTGTTGTGCTCTTGTTTGATGTTTCGGCATCGTTCATTTGGTATAAGGGGTACCACATTGTGCAAACAACCTTTTATTTATGATTTGATTTAACCATCAGATCTATATCGTAATTACGGAACCATAGCAACAAGAATCGGCGCATTCTGAGGTCGTGTGACTGAGTTATGCCAATTTCCATGTCGGGAAAGACTGTTGTTTTTCTGGAGCAAAGGCAAATCGCAGGTGTCAAATGCAATTTATAAGTCTCGGGTGTCAAATGTGACTTGCCTAGAAAGGTTCTAAAACCAGGGGTTTCGCTATTTTTGTTCATTTTTAGAGTTTTATACCTCGGTTTTGGGCGATTTCAGAGGGATTCTTCACGAGTTTGAGTTGGGTAAGTATTATTTATCCAAATTTAGTTATATTTCTTGATTTCATACTTATTTACATCATTAATTAATTAATTGAATGGAAGAAAATGGGTTTTTTGCAAAATCTTCCAAAAATGAAAAGGAGGGTTCGAAGGCCGAATCAGAGTCGGAATTTAGTAATTTTGGTATGGTTGGGCTCATGACAGAATGGGTGTTCGGAATTTGTAACTTTTTGGGGGTTTCGAGACGTGGTCTCCATCTTGACTTTTGAGTTGATTTTTCGGCTTTGAATTTAAAAACTTAGCATTTTCATATTGAATTGATTCCTATAGCTTGTATCAAATTGTTTATGGCTAGATTTGAGGCGTTCGGAGGCCAATTCGCGAGGCAAGGGCATATTAGAGTAGGAATTTGTACTGTTTGAGGTAAGTAACAGTTCTAAACTTGATTCTAAGATTATGAATCCTTGAAATATGTATTACGTGATTTGGTGTGGAGGTGACGCACATGATAGATGACGGGCGTGTGGGCGTGCACCGTAGAAATTATGTTCAAATAGATTCTATGGAGATTTGTAGCTCAATAATCTTTTCATTTTCCATATATACTCCATGTGTTAGAGAAAATGAGTCGTGGCTCGTGTTAGAGATCATGCTTAGGCCATATGATGGTACTGTTGGGACCCAAAGAGGTCGTATTGATGCTGAATTACTTGTTTAATTTGAAATTTTGTACTCGATTATATTTATCAATTACATATCATATCTCAGTCTCTGTTTTCGTATATTGTTACATCATATCATCATTTTTTTAGGCTAAATATCATGATATTTGTGAGCCCGAGAGACTGGAAAGATGGATCACTAAGTGAGGTTGAGGGCCTGATTGTGAGGATATTTATGACATCGAGTTGCACGCCGACACATGTTTTATTAATTCATGCCATAATTGGCTTATTATAGCTCTTGGGGTAGATCCGCCCCTCCGCGTTCTGCACACACACAGTGAGTGCAGGCACGTAGTAAGTGCGAGTGCCGAGTCCGGGTACCGAGTGCGAGTGCCAAGTGATTTGGGGTGGTTGATGTGAGGTATGAGTGGTTGTGAGGACTGAGTGATTATGAAGCATGAGTGACTGTGAGGACAGTGAATGGGACTATTGAGTGAAGTGATACTCAGAGAGTATGCATATGATTTTTATCACTATTTTGCATTACAGTTGGCATGCATAATTGATATGCAGATATAGAGATGTATAATTCCTCATCCCAGTCAAACTAGGCACATTTTACCTGTTTTGAGCTTAAACTATTTTTCTTAAAAGCATGTCTATATCCCTGCTCTGTTATATCTATATTTGGGTTGTGCATATTGAGCTCGTCACTACTTTCAGGTCAAGGTTAGGCTTGTTTCTTATTGAGTTGGTTGTACTCATACTACACCCTGTACTTCATGTGTAGATCCAGGTACTTTCGGGTATAGTGGTTGCTGATTTCAGAGTTTTTATCAATTCGGAGATTCTCGAGGTACCTGCTTTAGCGTCCGCAGACCTTACCTCTCCTCCTTTATCTTTCAATTTTTATTATACTTTTCTATGTTTCTAGACAGTGCGCCATGTAATTGTATATATGCTCATGTACGCGATGACACCCGAATTTTTGGGAGGTTATTGTATTCCGTCGTAGTGTTTTTGTATCAGTTTTTATAAGATGGTAGTATTAAACTTATTTGATATGTTTTCAAAAAAATAATTGTGTGAATTATTTTGGTTGTTGGCTTGCCTGGTACTGCAATAGGCGTCATCACAACAGGTGAGATTTGGATCGTGATAATTAGGCAAGACACTTATCTCAAATAAGTCAAATTGATACACTAGAGGCGCTATCCCACTCAACTCGAAACTAAACAAAAGTAATTCAAAATATCAGATAATATCATAGGAAACAAACCCAATCGATAAACAAAGAATCTTTAATCAAAAGACCAAAGACAACCCAAGAGTCAAACCCGAGCTCGCACCTCGGAATTCAACAACCCATTCAATTACAAGTCCAACCATACTAGTTTCACTCAAATCCGACTCTGAACCGATGTTCAAAACTCAAACACCAAAAGTTCACTTTGAAATCATCAATCAAATATCAAAAACAAAGATGAATTTATGTAATATAACCAAAATCGTGTATAGAACACTCACCCCAATCCATGAGGTGAAAATCACCCAAATCCAAGCTCCCCAACTCAAAATATGACCAAATGAACAAACCCTCGATATCATACACTTCTACCAGTTGTTCTGCCTCGTTTCTTATTCCAAATAATCCTAAAACTTAGTTTTGATGCCTCCAATGGATTCCTCGTGAAATACCAGTCAATTTAGGATTTTGAATCACCCCATTTGATCTTATAATAAAAAAGATATGTTGGTTTCAATATTTAAAAATAGTGCAGATTTATAAATACGAATTGGGTGACAATTTCGTAATTACTCTGAAACAAATCTAGCAACCCAATTCTTAGTAAAATGACCGTAAATTCCTCATATGATACCGAAACTTGATGATTCATGCTGCTATGATTCCAAAATTTTGATACAAATATAATGGTTTAGT
The DNA here is from genome assembly GCA_005239505.1 of Nicotiana paniculata. Taxonomy (NCBI): domain Eukaryota; kingdom Viridiplantae; phylum Streptophyta; class Magnoliopsida; order Solanales; family Solanaceae; genus Nicotiana; species Nicotiana paniculata. The sequence goes on from ML340533.1 coordinate 68,964, forward strand.
TGAAACACGAATCAAAGGCCGTTTGCTCGATATTGTAACCTTTATGCTCAACTTGACGTTGAAATCGAAAACAATCACCATACAACCCAAACTTATCCAAAACTGATCGGAATTTAACTAAACTTTATGGACATATCCAAAATCATTATACAAACCTATTGAATAATTAAAACCTGATTCCGTGTCCGTTTACCCAAAAGTCGAACCTTGGTCGATTCTTCCAACTTAAATCTTGTAAAACGAGAATCATTCTTTCATATCGATCCAGAACCACTTGAACACCAAAATCAACCATACAAGAAAGTCATAATACATATTATGAAGCTACTTAAAGTCTTAACCACCGAATAAAAAGCTAAAGTTCAAAACAACTGATCGGGTCGTTACATGTTATTACTGAAATATGTTATCATAATTCACCTCATTAATTAGAGTTTACTTGTGGTTGTTTGTCGATGGGATTGCACAATGTTGGATTAGTTAATCGTGCAACTTGCTCTTTATCGTTTTATGAAGTTCTCTTATGCATCTCATTTTTCCAAGCAAAGCACCAAAAATAGAAGGAAAAAAAAAAGAGAGAGAGAAGAAGAAAATTCTGTCTCATATATAACATGAAAAGCTACAGTTTAAATAGTACATATTGGATATTCTCATTGTGATTTTCTGAGGTACAAACAAGAAGAAATAATTTATGCATTATGATAATCTTAGTTGTTCGTCTTCATTTTTTAAACTTGAGATGGTAATTGTTCTAAAATCTTTATAGTCTTGCATCTTAAAATCTTTTAATGCTGCAGAAAAACAGAAAAGAGATATAATTACTGGCAATTTACCACTTGTGCATAACACAGATATATGTGAAGTTTGAAAAGAAGAACAATGCAAGAATTTCAATTTGCCAATGTGTATATCATTGGTAGTGTTGAAAGTTTTACTTTTTACAAGTTAAGTTACTAGAGTGATTTTACATTCCTCTGTATAACGATAATTTCACGGGTTATTTAGCTTTCAGACTTGTATTTTGTAGTAGAGCGCATGACTCTGCAGTTATCAGTTTCTACGGGATGTATCATGTATTAGCGGTATTTTGCTATATTAAGGTTTCAAATTTGTGTTATTTCAGTAAATTCCGTTATTTAGGTTTATTATTGTTATGTCCGATTTGCCTAAAAAGTGTGTTAGGTGCCATCACGACGGTTTAGAATTTGGGTCGTGACAAAAACTCTTTGCATAATATGCAGCACCTTATCTTGGACACTAAGTACTTCACCATACAATTGCCTCCAACACCACTGCACTGAAAGAAATGAATTTGATATTACTGGGAAACGAGGATATGAACTGTTTTTCCAATACACCGAGGAAATACATTTTCCTCTTCCTTTACAACTACTCTTTAGTGCATTTTCCTTCTTTAAACTCGGCATGCTTGGGTGCCTATAAAATTTGCTTGACCAGTCTAGCAGACTGTTAGCCCCTAATATTGAGCCATGACGAATGCGAGCAGATTCCATGTCAAGGGCTTGTCCATTGCCCCTTGACATGGGTGTTGATAAGCAATGTTCGGAGCTGGATGTGTGTCTAAGTCAGTGCATGGACTTAGACAAATCAGCTAGGCAAGGTGCCTCGGGCGATGGCAAGGCAGCCTTGATCATGGGCAACGACTAAGTCAAAGAAGGCGCATGGCACTTGACTAAGGCATACGTGCGGATCAGTGAGACGGCTAGGTTCGTGGCTAACACATGGTCACGAGCTTGTGGGCGAGACATGGTCCAAAAGACAAGGCAAGGCAGGAAGCTAAGTGTGGGCAAGAAGCTGGAAAATCAGTGTGCAAGGCATGTGACTGAAGAAGTGTGCAAGGCATGTGCTGTGGAAGTTAAACTCATGTGCTTGGCACATGAGCAGTTGGTTCAGTTGCTGAAGATAATGCAATTTCGTGGGAGAGTTTGAATTTGAATTCAAACTAAGTAGTTGGCTTATTTTTAGGACAGGCATGTGCTTGGCACATGGTTTGTAACTGCCCCTAACTGCCCCTTTGTAAATCTGCCTATGGCAGCCCTATATAGGTGTGTAATTTCGTTGGTACAAGGCATGAGATGTCTTGTAAGCCTTTCCAACAAGTATCCTTTGTAATTCTGAGAGAATAATAAAGGTTGGGTATTTTTACCTGTATATGTGTGTGTGCTTATGTTTTCTGAAAATCTGGAATTTTGGCTAAGTCTAAAACTGTGAGCAGAAAATAGTGAGGCTGAGTGGTTGTGTGTGGCTACTGCCGTGCAGTGTCAATAGTGCGAAAATTGACCCTGTAACGACTGGTATCAGAGCCTGCTCGTGAACGTGGGACTATGGCTGGTGGATCCACTTCGGACTTACG
>MDKI01080096.1:0-15452 GCA_005239505.1 Nicotiana paniculata
ACATGATTCACGAAAGGAAAAGTAATGTTGTCGACCTCTAAGTTAGAGTAGTGAGTGGATTGTAAACAGAGCATGGTATTTGTGAGTCGACTATTGAGGCGAGGATGTCACGCCTGTGTAGTTGAAATGTTTTAAATATTCTTGGTATCACATGTTAAGAGATTTGCTTAATAAAATTGTGTACATGAGTGTAGTTTGGTTGCTCGAGGACGAGCAAAGGTTTAAGTGTGGGGTCTCCCCAACCCATATTTAATCCTGGCCGTTGATTTGAGAAGATCAACCTTCCTTTTTTTAATTACACTAATCCTAAACACTACCCTCATTTCCCCCCAACCCACCCCCTCTGAATCCTTTTCTTCCCTCTCTTCTCTCTCACCCCCTTCTAACCCTAGCCCGCCGTCACTCATATTCCTTCGATTCATGGGGTTCTCTTGCGATTTCAGGCCTTATTCGGCCTCATCTCTCTACTGGTGTTGTGATTCTCATGCTACTTGATGGATTCTTAAGAGTTTCGAACCAAACTTGGTTCAAAATATCTCTTTTCTCGACCAATCCGTCTATATTCACCCCTATGTCTAGGAGTACTACCACTTTCGTGTTTATATGATTTCAAATCTCTGGTTCAAACCAGATTTGATTCACTTCTGTTTATCTTCATAAACTTAGCTATTTTCCGTTTGAATCTGTTCAGATCTCTATAGATCTGAAGTATTTTTGTGTCTGTTTGGAATTTTTCCTCAAAGATTTTTTGTTTTTCTCTTATTGTTAACCGATTTTTATTTTACCCTAAAAGCTAAGGTTTCGATTTTGAAGGGATTTCTGCAAAATTTTTTTATTTAAATGTTCAACTCTGGTTTTCTTCTTTACCGTTCGACTGATTTATTTTGCTTGAGTTTCATCACCATGCCTTTATGACTTAGGGTTTCATTAATTCGACTATTTATTTCACTATTCTTGCCCGTTTACCTCAGCTCTGTAAATTAGCATGTTAATTGATTTTATTACTTAAATTATCATTTTGAAATTGTTTTAATAGCGATATTTCCTTATCACTCTTTAACCTATTCTTTACTTATGTGTGATTAGTAATTGGTTCTAATTTCCTTAATTCTATTACTGACCTGATTTTTGTGCTTTGATTATTGGGGCTGATTTATAATTGATTTCTAGACTTACTGCTTACCTTGTTTAACCCTCATCTTGTTTGCTGATTTATTCCGTGAAAGATGATCCTTAATTTAAGTAATACTTACGTGATTCTATCCTATTAATTAATTTGTGTTAACCCTAATTGACTGATTAACGGATCTCTGCATCTTATTTGTGTGCCATCGATTTTCCTACCTTATTTGGTTGTACTCTACTGTATGCTATAAAAGCCTTTCATTGTTATGATTTCAAATACGCTTACACACTTACTCTCATACACACCTACCTACACACTAAGAGACTTACACTGAGTCTCTTACACTCACACACACGCTTTTACAACCTCTTCACTTTACAACTTAAAAACTCTCAGGCTTTCTGTTTTTCTCAAAGAAATTAAGTTCTCTCTTTGTGCCGCTGTTATGATTTTTGCATTGTTTACTCGGCTGGAAGCAAAGGCTAGACTCCCTGGATCTGAAATACCATTACGTTCTTGTTTACTTTCTTCTTAACTGGTATGTTTTAACTCCTGTTATCCTATTTTGTTCTATGTGCTTTTATTTCCAACCTTAGCATGCGTCTATGTGATCTATGATATTTGTTTACTTCTTTCTCTACTGGCATGTTTTAGTTCTTGTTATCTTATTTTGTTTTATGTGCTTATTTTAGTTTATTTCAAACCTCAGCATGCTTCTGTTAGGATATATGCCTAAATGATTCCACCTAGTGATAATTGCTAAACTAAGTACTTCGTATAATGTGAAACCTTGTTGATTCAGTTGTATGTTCTATGTTCTGAACATGGCTAAATATTGCAAGTGTGTATGGCCAATTCTGTCTGTTAAGTGTCCTTTTGTAATACTAATAAGAGTATTTAGTCTGAACAAGTATCAATCTACTTGAACTATGTGCTGAATATAGATTCTATTTGTTTCATGGTACAACTATGTGTCATCTGAATCTGTTTGCTTCTGGAGACTAAACTGTTTTCTAAAACTGTTCCCCTACTCTTTATATACTGGTTTCCAAACTTATACTCTTAGTTATCTAGGTTCCTACTACCCCTAGTGTGAGCATTGCCTAGGGTCCTTGAGACTCCTCCGAACTCTGACACATTGGGGCCGGTCTTCCAATCTTTTACAAACTATTTCCAAGTAAGGTTCTAGTGTGAGCATTGCCGGGGGTCCCTGAGGCCCTTGGGAACTTTGACACACCAGAAGCCCAATTTTTTGTATCATGGATGGACCACCTGTATAATTCAGACTTGCTTTGCTTGAAAGCCTAGTTTCCAGGTTAATATTGGGCCCGATAAGGATCCCTATAGTGTAATGAATTTTGCTATGTAATTTATTCATTATTGGGTTTTTATAATGTAATAATCTCTGTAATAAACAGATCTAGGGTTATTAGTAAAAGCTGGGGGGGGGGGGGTTCTATATCTTTGTTTAAAAACTCGGGTAGAAATCCTGCCTATAGGTTTATTGTATTGATTATGTGAATGTTACTACTCGTTTAGAGATCCTGCCTATAGGGTTTTTCTGACTATGTGTGACTCTACATTTTCCATTTTTTGTCATACTAGAGACCCTGCCTATAGGTCTTGTATTAATTCTGCATTAGAAATCCACGTTCATATAATCTATGCATATTTTCAATCTCAACGTGCATTAGTGATCATGCGTATAGGATCTTATTTGTGTAAATTAATAAACTTTCCTGGAAACTTGCTTAGAATTCTGCCCACATGTGATTAATAGATATCATGCCTACAGGAGATATCAAAACCAGTTTTCTCCAATTTAGATACCATGTCTATAGGAATAAAAGGAATCCGTTTCAAAACCTAGAAATCATGTCTATAGGATTTAAACTAATAGATATCATGCCTATAGGGTAAATCAGTTTGTAAACTTATAAATCATGCTTGTAAACAATTTCAACTAGTAGAAATCATGCATATAGAGTAAAATCCGTTGGTAAATTTAGAAATCATGTTTGTAATCGGTTTCAGCACTTAGAAAATCATGCCTATAGGAGTTAATTAATTCTGCAAATTAGAAAGCATGTCTATAGGATCTAAAGAGATAAAACCTATTTTCATAATTTTAAAATCAGGAACTCGCTCAGAAACCATGTTATAGGTCTATAATTAACAATTGTAAATGCCATGCCCATAGGATTCTGTTATGGTTATCACTTAGGAAAACTTGTAGGGTTATTAAGAATTCTTGGTCTAAAAACTGTGATCTCTTGCTGCTTGAAATTTGCCCAGATTCAGAATTTAATCAAATCAGTAGGCAAGCCAGTAGGTCCCAATGCTCGTTTTAATAAACTGCTTTCTTACATTCTGTTTATGCCCATCTAGATATCCTGCATATAGGATCCTAAATTAATGAAATTTTCTTATTAAACTGCGTGCATTTGTTGTTACCCTTGGAGGTTAATATGATCCCTTATTTGCTCCTTACATGATAGCCCTATCTGAATTTTGTTTGTCGCCTAGATTTTTCTCATTTTAAGCAACGTAGTTCAGTCTAGAACTACCTTAAATAGAGATCCTAAACATCTCCAGGACCATAGGTAAGGGATGGGTAGTGCACACATAAGGAGCGAGTTAGAAGCTACTAGAACGCTTAAGTAACAACTGAAATATAGTAATTGGATAGTAAAGGAGATGATGACCCGTGCGCTAATACTATGTGTAGCACCCCAACTTGGGGAAAGTTACCAAGTATTGCATGAAAATGATCCTATAGGCTAAAAAACTTAGTATCCCTTTTAATTCATGTTTTGAAATAATAGTTGTCTAAATTGCTTTATTTTCCCTTAATACTAATTCGCTTAATTAAGTTCGGCCGGGATCCACTGTTGTGGACCTCGAGGGGTGCCTAACACCTTCCCCTCAATGTAATTTCGATCCCTTACCTGCTCTCTGGTGATGCAAACTAGTTTCATGATTTAATTACTCTAGGTGCCCTAACGTACCTTAATCCGTTAGGTGACGACTCTTCAAATCCCATACCCCATCCCAAAAGGAAGGGAGTTATCTCACAAATGTCGAAACCCGATTTCCGCGAGGGAAAAGGGGGGCGCGGCACATTGTATCTCATGTCGCCTTAGATGATATGGAATTTTGTATCTTGGATAGTTCCAGCCACATTTACTAGTAGGATTATCTCCCTCTTCGTTATTTCACTAGCCATGTTGAAGCCGTTTAGGACTCGAGATGTAGGAACAATTTGGTCCTGCAGGCCGAGCTACTCTACGACCCTCGATCTGATGATGTTCGCCGAGCTACCTGGATCCACAAAAACATGCTTAACTTGAACTTTATTTAATAAAATGGAAATTACCAGGGCGTCGTTTTGAGACTGAGAAATACTCCGCTTCTTCGTCATTAAATGATACAGTGCCTTCGGGCACATAGTCTCGAGTTTGTTTATCTCTGGTGATTGAAACCTTAGTGCATTTGAATTTAGGACCTTGTGGGACGTCGACCCCATCGACGATCATGTGAATAACACGCTGAGGTTATTCTCGCTCGTTCTTTCTGTTGGTGTCTCTTTCTCTGAAGTGAGTTTTAGCTCGTTCACTAAGGAATTCTCGAAGATGTCCTTCGTTGAATAATCGAGATACCTCCTCCCTCAGCTGCCTCAAGTCTTCGATCCTATGGACATGTGTGCCATGATACTTAGACATTAAGTTTGTGTTCCTTTGAGAAGGATCAGTTTGTATCGGTCTGGTCCACCTAGTATCTTTGATTCTTCTGATAGCCGATACAATCCCTGATGTATCGACGCTTAAATTTTACTCCGATAGCTGAGGTGCTTCTATGGGATTTACATATTTGTCGAAGCCGATTTTACTCATAAGTCCCCGAGAATTTTGCCCTCGGTCACTCCTTTGATCGTTCCGGGAGGAATTGCGTCCCAGACCGTTATTCCTCCAATCTGCAACATATGGATGGTATTGATCTTTATTCGGCCTTGATTCTTTATCATCATCTCTCTGATTTTTTCCTGCCGACTGGTTTGGATGTACTGAACTTGATGGGGCTCCCAATTGGTCGTCCTCGACCCTGATCTGCGATTGATATTGGTTGTGAACATCTATCCAAGTCACAGCTGGGTACTCGATCAAATTCTGTTTCAATTGGCGTGATGCTATCGAACTCCGTTCATTTAATTCTTGGGTGAAAGCCTAAACTACCCAATCATCAGTGACTGGTGGTAACTCCATGCGTTCCATTTGGAATTGAGATACGAACTCCCTTAGCATCTTGTTATCCCTCTGCTTCACTTTGAAGAGGTTTGAATTTCTTGTTGCCACCTTTATGGCCCCCAGTGTGTGACTTTACAAATGAATCCGCCAACATGGTGAACGAATCGATAGAATTTGGTGGTAAGTTGTGATACCAAATCATAGCTCCCTTTGACAGGGTCTTCCCGAACTTCTTCAGCAATACAGACTCGATTTCGTCATCCTCCAAATCATTTCCTTTTATGGCGCACCTATAAGAAGTAACATGCTCATTTGGGTCAGAGGTCCCGTTGTATTTAGGTATATCAGGCATACAAAACTTCTTTGGAATGGGCTTCGGAGCCGCACTCGGAGGGAATGGCTTTTGTACAAACTTCTTGGAATCCATTCCTTTTAAGATTGGTGGTGGCCCCGGTATCTGGTCAACTCGGGAGTTGTAAGTTTCCATCTTTATGTCGTTGACCTCGATTTTATTTTCTCCCGATTCTATTCTCTTAGTGAGCGCCTCGAGCATCATCATTATAGCAGGATCTGTTGTCGCAGTGTTGTCACCCAATCTTTCAGGCACTGGCTCGGTACGACGAGTAACCTCATGTTCGACCCTATTTGGTGCCCTGTGCTGATTTTGCAACTGAGCAATGGAGTTTTGTTGAGCTTGAAGCATTTTAAATATTACTTGGAGACTGACTCCTTTATCTCCTCTGCCCTGCGTACATCGACCGTCAGTTCGACCCTTTCTGCGTACACTTCCTTCGGGTTCTGCGCCTAAATACGCATTCAAAGTAACATGTGAACTGACATCAACCGGGTTGACGGGCGGTGCTCCTCTGAGATCAGATTGTGGCACCTCGATTCCTAAAGTGATAACATTCTCGATTTCTCCGTGGAGTCCGAGGCCGTTGTCGCCGTGCGTAAATGGGTTTTATGAGTTAGACATGATTCAACCTGAAAACAAAAATTCTTGACAAGAACAAGTGTAAAATAGTGTGTTTTACCAAAATTAGCACTGAACAATCACTATTATCCTTAGCCCCACGGTGGGCGCCAACCTGTTGCAAGTGTTTTTTCAAGTTATCGACCTCGATTTGGAACAAGCTCGAGATCAAGCGTTAAAAACAATAAGAACAATGATAAATTGTAAGCAAGTAAAAGAGCAACGTATTGTTATTTTATAGTAAGTGTCTATATATGCCTACAAATGAACATGGTTCCTCTTTATATAGTAGAGGAACCCTAAATAAGGTATAACTCTAATTGCGGAAATAAAATCCACAATTGATATCAGTAACCGTTAGCGGTTCTGTCAATCCCGAGATTCTCTCCGAGATTTATGGTCGATCATTGATATCTGGCTATTCCATTGATCGATATTGGTCTTGCCTGATCTCGATCCTTCGGTCTTCATGTCTTCGAGATCGAGCTCGCTCTAATATGATCTTAATCTCGAAGCAGACCCTCGAACCCATAAAATCGAGCATCCTTGATTTTAGCTGTTTATAGAGAGAAAATTAGTTGTAATGCTATGAGAAGTAACCAAATCCCATGCAATCGTAAGATCGGAAACAAGGCCAATTGTCTTCTAACACAACCAGCAAATCCCTACAACCGTGGGTGTAGTCCACTCACTCGTTGTCGAAGCAGCAAGCAGGGCAGTCCGATGTACAAAGTGAAAAAACGTGATATAGATAATTTATCATGATGTAAGCACTAGTGATGGCTCAAATTGGTGACCAATACGTCACACAGAGACAGATTTATTGTTGTTCCAAGGTAGACTCCCCTTAATTAAATTGTTGCTGAAGCGAATTATAAATTTTAACTTGATGGGTTGGACTTTAATAGCTTTTTTAGATAGTTGTTGTCCATTGTTTCATAATGTTAGATAGTTGTTGTCCATTGTTTCATAATGTATGTAGTATCTTGTATTATGTTATACTTGTATACGATTAAATCGGAGGTAAGAAGCGCCACGACTTCCCGGTGGGGAAAACGAAGAGAGGACATAACTGCACGTAGTCAAGACCAAAGCTGGGAGCCACGCATATCAAAGCTCGAGCAAAACACCTGCTCCCGAAGCCATAGAGGTCATGCCCTCGAAGCCACCAGGGTCATGCCTTCGGAGCATTTGAGATCACGCCCGGACCTGATTCGAACAACGTGACCTCGGAAAGCATTCCCAAATGACCGCACACGATCAACAAAGGACTGTGATATCCGTACCCAACTAGATATCACGGCATGAACCTTGGCTCGTATCAGTTGTAGATCAATGATTAGCGAGAATAAAGGGTTTTTACCTTTTTTAGAATTGTACTTAGTGTAAAATTCTCCTACTATATAAAAGGGAAGCTGACTATTCGTTAGGGCATTGTAACACGTATACCAAAGCAATATACATCTATCCTTTGAATAGCAATCTTTCGTACCCCATTCAATATTTTTCTATGGTTGTTAAAAGTTCTTATTCTTGTTCATAGTTACTCATAGATATTTGGCTCCAAACACAGGGCAGATTAATCACTTGGCTCATATCCGAGCTCGGACTTAACATTACAATTGGTTTGATTATTATTTACCTTTAATTCGCTTATTTAACGTTATTGATCATTTATGTTGGATTAATCCACGTATCTTAAAACCGCGTATAAATTCAGTTGTTATCTATTTTTAAGGGTAAACAGTTTTGGGTCCACCGTGGTGCTAAGGATAATAGTGGTAGTTTGATACAAACTTTTATAACATACTATATTTTACACTTGTTCTTTAAGATTTTAATTGCAGATCTACCTAAGGATGCCTATTAACTCTGTATTATAAGAATCTATTAAAACTATTTAAAACACAGAAACAAAAATATGCCTATTAACTCTGTATTATATATAAGTAATTCAAAGTTGAAATCTCAATTTTTACATTTGTTGCGTAAATGGCCAATGTTATAAGTCTCAGTTTTATCTACTTAATTTGTATTTAAATGCCAAAAATTAATAACCAATTTTCTTCTCCTAGATATGGTCTTCGATTTTAAATGGTCAAAAAGGGGTAAAATTCTGATCGTAACTTGATCAAGTTCTTTCGTTAAACTTTTGAGGAATGTTGTTACTTTATTTATGTGGGAATATGGACACCACATAATTTTTTTTTAAAAGGTTGAAATGAGAGAAGAGATAGAAATTAAATCACAAAGATGCTGATTCCCATTTGGTACTTTATAAAGTTCCTCTTTCTTACTCATTGCTGATGGCCGGAGGAAGTGTCTTTCGGTGCATGCAATTTCAATGGCTTGTATAAAGCCTTCAATGCTATTTTTGGCTCCTTAAAATAAGGGTGGATGTAATCTTTCGGCTACTGATTCAACTGAATTTATATTTTTCGATATATAGTCTAGATTTATATATAAAAATTTATTAATATATAAAAAAATATTAGATTTAAACTTATAGTTTTAATAGTTAATATTAAATTTATAAAAATTAAACCTATTAAATTTAAATTTTAAATCTGCTTAATAACTTGTTTGACCAAACTTGTAAAATATACTTATTTTGATAAGTATTTTTTTTAAAAGTGCTTTTCAAAAAAGTATTTTTGGTGAGAATCGGTTTGTATTTGGCTAATTAATTTAAAAAGTACTTTTGAGCAATAATTAGTGTTTGACCAAGCTTTTGAAAACTGTTTCTAAGTGTATTTCTCTCAAAAGTGTTTCTCACAAAAGTGATTTTGGAGAGAAGCTACATTTTTCTTCTTCTCAAAATCTACTCCTATTTCTTCTCAAAAATATTTCTTTTCCTTCTAAAAAAGCTTGACGAAATACCTTAAGTTTTGACAAAAAACATTAAAAAAAAAAAGAAGAAACACTTTTGACCCAAAAAAACTTGGCCAAATAAACTATAAATGAGCTTGCTGGATTTGCATTTTGCAAAAAGACGAGAAAAGAGTAGACGTGAAATGATCAGTTGACCCCTTAAACCCAAAGAAAGGAAGGAGTTTTTATCTTTTTAATTTCTTTTTGTTCTTTTTTAATAAATGAAAGTGGGATGCATAGACTGATAATGCCGACTTTTTCACACCGTTAGTACAGTTTAACTAATTAAAAGAGGGTTTGGTCGTATATACTTTTAAGGTTATCATATCAGGCTTCCTATGAAAAATTATATATGTTATTGTAAGTCAATTGTATATGATAATATAAAAACATTTTACTAACTGAAAGGGGAGGTAATTGTTGCGTTTTTATCAAGGAGTGTGAATGAGAAATGGAAGAGGCACCTCTTGGATTGCACCTCTTCATCTCACCTATTAGGGGGTGTGAATGAGAAATTAAAGAGGCACCTCTTGAATTGCACCTCTTCATCTCACCTATTAAGGGGTGTGAATGAGAAATGGAAGAGGCACCTCTTGGATTGCACATTTTCATCTTACCCTTCCATTGTCTATAAATTTAGAGGCTTGGCCTCATTTTTTATATATGAAAAATCTGAAATTTCTCCCCTCAATCTTCTGCATTCTGCATTGGTTTTTCAAAAGTAAAAAACGTAAGCATTTTGCGTGGTTTGCTCTGCCATTTGAGTTCGTCGAAATTTTGTGATTTGAATTTTCGCTATCACAGAATAGTTATTCTGTTCTATCCTGGGAGGAATTAATCTGCAACCTTGGGCATTGTGAGAGGATTGAATTCCTTAAAGAAACACAAGAAACTTGTAGGCTCGAAATTTTTTCTGCTTTATTTTTTCCTTAAACTAACGTTTGTTGATTTACTGGTTTTGAATACAGAGTGATAACAAGCTTAAGGAATTTAATATTTATTTTTGTATTCATCTTACTTTCTGCTTTGGGAGACTAAAATCTTTTTGATTTCCTACTCCCGTTTTAGAGATTAAAATCTTCGAATTTTCTACTCCAGTTTGAGATTAAAGTCTTTGTGACTTTCTACTCCATCCGAGATATAAAAACTCGGTTGTTTGTATTCGGTTTGAAGATATAAAAACTTCACCGAGATACTAATTCTGTTTGTCAATTTTTTTACACAAAAATGACAACAAGTGCGGAACAACAGAATGGTTCTGTTGGGACTATTGTTGCAATGGCTACTGCGTCTTCAAGTCGCACATCTCCTTCACTGGCGACGGCAGTGGAAGAAAAACCCGAAAAGTTTTTCGGTGTGGACTTTAAGCGTTGGCAGCAGAAAATGTTCTTCCACCTGATCACACTCAGTTTACAGCGCTTTATCAGCGAAGACATTCCAGTTCTGGGAGAAGAAACTCCTAAAAATGAGCGATTTGTGGTCACTGAGGCATGGAAGCATTCTGACTTCTTATGCAAAAACTATATTTTAAGTTGCTTGAAAGACGGCTTGTACAATGTTTATAGAGTCATGAAAACATCAAGAGACTTTTGGAATGCTCTTGAAAAGAAGTACAAGACTGAAGATGCTGGACTAAAGAAGTTTGTGGCCGCCAAATTTCTAGATTTCAAAATGGTTGGCGGCAAATCTGTCATAACGCAAGTCCAAGAATCAAAATTTATATTGTTCATGACTTCCTTGCCGAAGGTATAAACTGAGTCAATATTTTTATTCAAGATATTGATCATTTTACTAATTATAAATTTATGATTGAATGTATGGTCATAATTGAAGCGTTTCAAGTTGCGGCATTTATTGAAAAGCTGCCTCCGCTATAGAAGGACTTTAAGAATTACTTGAAACATAAGCGCAAGGAGATGACGCTTGAAGACCTTATTGTTCGTCTACTGATTGAAGAGGACAACAAGGCTGCTGAGAAGAAGTCCCATGGTAACTCAACAATAAAGGGAGCAAATATTATTGAGGAAGCGTCTACAAGCAATCGAAAGAGAAAGAAGTCGTCTGGTCCAAAGAATTACCCGAACAAGAAAAAGTTCAAAGGTAATTACCACAACTGTGGAAAGGTTGCACATAAGGTTGTGGACTATCGTGCACTGCAGAAGGACAAGAAGAAAAGTCAAGCAAGCATGGTGGAAAAGAACGATGAAATGGAAGACTTATGTGCCATGCTATCTGAATGTAGCTTGGTAGGAAATCCCAAAGAGTGGTGGATTGATTCTGGAGTCACTTGCCATATTTGTGCTAACAAAGAGTTATTTGCCTCTTATGTTCCCGTAGGGCCCGACGAGACTATCTTTATGGGAAACTCCGCAACAGCAAAAATTGAAAGAGTTGGGAAGGTAGCTTTGAAGATGACTTCGGGCAAAGTCGTGACTCTAAACAATGTTCTTCACATTCCTGAAATTCGCAAGAATTTAGTCTCTGCTGGACTTCTTATCAAGAATGAATTTAAGTGTGTCTTTGTTTCTAAAAAAGTTGTAATAAGTAAGAATGATGTGTATGTAGGAAAAATGTTACCTAACTGAGGGTCTTTTCAAGTTGAATGTAATAGCTATTGATATCGATAAAGTTCAAGATTCTTCTTACTTACTTGACTCAGATAATTTATGGCATGTGCGTTTAGGTCACGTGAACTTCAAAACTATATGAAAAATGATTAACTTGGAAGTATTGCCTAAATTTGAATGCAATAATTTGAAATGTCAAATATGTGTGGAATATAAGTATGTTAAACATCCTTATAAGTCAGTTGAAAGGAATTCAAATCCGTTAGACTTAATTCATACAGATATTTGCAACATGAAGTCAATACCATCGCGCGGTGGGAAAAAGTATTTCATAACTTTTATTGACGACAGTACTAGATATTGCTATATTTACTTACTTAATAGTAAAGATTAAGCAATTGAGGCATTCAAGCAATACAAAAATGAAGTTGAAACGAAACTAAACAAAAAGATCAAAATGATAAGAAGTGATAGGGGTGGTGAATATGAATCTCCTTTTGATTAAATACGTTAGGAATGTGGCATTATTCACCAAACAACTGCCCCTAATCACCGCAATAAAGAAAGAATAGAACGTTAAAGGAGATGATGAATGAATTATTGATAAGTTCGGGTTTACCCCTGAACTTGTGGGGGGAAGATATTCTTACATCGAATCAAATACTCAACCGAGTTCCCTATAACAATACGCAATCTATTCCATATGAAAAATGGAAAGGTAGGAAACTCAACTTAAAATACTTTAAAGTTTGGGGGTGTTTGGCTAAAGTGCAAATTCCTAAACCCAAAAAGGTGAAGATTGGACCGAAAACAGTTGATTGCGTTTTCATAGGATATGCAACAAAATGTAAAGCATATCGTTTTCTGGTTCATAAATCAGAAAATCTCGACATTCATATTAATACGGTAATCGAATATGATAATGGTGAATTCTTTGAGAATATTTATCCGTATTAAAATGAATGTGAGTCGTCTAGTGAAAAACCTCGAGAAGAAGAAAAAGAAAGTACGTTTAATGAGGAAAATTCAAGACGTAGTAAACGTCAGAGGACACCTACTTCCTTTGGACCATACTTTCTGACATTTTTGTTGGAAAATGAGCCTCAAACATTCAAAGAAGCAATGTCTTCCTCGGAAGCACAATATCGTAAAGAAGCAGTCAATAGTGAGTCAGAATCCATATTAAGTAATCATACTTGGAAAAATGGTTGATCTTCCTCCAGGAAATAAACCTTTGGGTTCTAAGTGGATTTTCAGAAGGAAAATAAAAGTTGATGGTACTATTGACAAATAGTTGGCAAGATTAGTTGCCAAATAATTTATACAATAAGAATGTCTTGATTACTTTGACACATACTTGCCGGTAACAAGGATTACATCTATCCGGGTGTTAATAGCATTAGCCACCGTGTATGGCTTTCAAATCCATCAGATGGATGTAAAGACAACATTCTTAAATGGAGATTTAGAGGAAGAAATCTATATGTAACAACCAGAAGGGTTTGTAGTTCCCGAAAAAGAAAAGAAGGTGTGTCGACTTGTTAAGTCACTTTACGAACTAAAACAAGCACCAAAACAATGGCATACGAAATTTGACTAAACAATGTTTTCAAATGGTTTCAAGAGCAATGAGTGTGACAAATGCGTTTACATTAAGAATACTCCAAATCAAATAGTCATTGTTTGTTTGTATGTTGATAATGAGTAACAACATTGCTAACATAAATGCTACTAAGCGCATGCTTACTAGTAAGTTTGATATGAAAAACTTAGGAGTTGCCGATTTAATTTTGGGAATTAAGATACTTTAGACTCCTTAAGGTATCGCTTTATCTCAATCTCATTATATTAAAATAGTACTTGAAAAGTCCAAATATTTGGACTTTAAAGAAGAAAAAACGCCAATTGATTTAAACCATACTCTTGTAAAGAATAAAGGTCAAAGCAAGTCTTAATTGGAATATGCTCGAGTGTTGGGAAGTTTGATGTACATTATGAATTGTATACGACCTGATATAGCTTGTGCGATAAGTAAGCTTAGTCGATACACAAGTAATCCCAACCAAGCTCATTGGATAGCGATGAAACGAGTTTTAGGATATTTGAAAGATACCCAAGACTATGCATTGCATACAATAATTATCCCGCATTTGTTGAGGGATATAGTGATGCAAATGGGATCACCGGATCAACGGAATCAAAATCCACTAGTGGATAGGTTTTTACCATTGGTGGAGGAGCAGTGTCTTGGAAGTCGTCCAAACAGACATGCATCACCCGCTCTACAATGGAGTCTGAGTTTATAGCTTTAGACAAGGCCGGTGAAGAAGCTGAATGACTCCAGAATTTCTTAGAAGATATTCCATTTTGGCCCAAACCTATGGCACATGTATGCATACATTGCGACAGTCAAGCAACAATAGGAAGGGCTGGGAGAGTTATGTATAACGAAAAATCTCGTCACATTCGACGAAGGCATAATACCATTAGACAATTACTCCCTAGTGGAGTTATCACAATTGACTATGTAAAGTCAACAGATAATGTATCGAATCCGCTTACAAAAGGCCTACCTAGAGAGGCGGTTGAGAAGTCATCTTATGGCCGAGGACAAGTCACTGTGGCGGTAACTCTACCTAGAAGACTGGAGATCCCAAGATCTAGGTTCAAGGAGATCAAAAAAAGTCATTAGTGATGGTTCAACATTGTCAAATAAAATTTTGGTTCATTCTCAAGATGAAGACAATGTTCAGTACCCAGGATAAATCGTTAGGACTTTTTAATGGTTTCTAAGTTTGATACGGGGTATATCAAATAGTGTATCTACGGGATAACATGTTTAGGAATCACCTATGTGAGTATGAAGTATAACCGCTTAAAGGAGAATGTTGTAAGGCCAGTTCTCTATGCATTTATGAAACCAGGCGGTGTTCATGGCTGAAACGAACACAACATTGAGAACCAACGACGGTTAAGGGTTTATTGTGTGACTTATGGTTGTCTAGGTATACGCCAAAGTTCGGCGGTTCAAAGATATCAAATCTACTGATTGACCGAGTATATCCGACATAAGTTCACTACGGAAAGTTCAAAGGGAAAACCTACTTATCTAGATGCGATTAATCCTTAACTGCGAATCACACAGTATTTTCATGCATATTTTTCCACATATGTCCATTCCCCATTCATGTGGGGGATTGTTGCATTTTTATTAAGGGGTGTGATTTGAGAAATGAAAGAGGCACCTCTTGGATTGTACCTCTTCATCTCACCTATTAAGGGGTGTGAATGGGAAATGGAAGAGGCACCTCTTGGATTGCACTTCTTCATCTCACCCTCCATTGTGTGGTTTGCTCCGCCATTTGAGTTCGCCGAAATTCAGTGATTTGAAGTGCCGCTATCACAAAATAGTTATTCCATTCTATACTGGGAGGAATTAATCCGCAAGCTTGGGCATTGTGAGGGGATTAAATTCCTTAAGGAAACACAAGAAACTTGTGGGCTCGAAATTTTTTCTACTTTATTTTTTCCTTAAACTAACGTTTGTTGATTTACTGGTTTTGAATACAAAGTGATAATAGTAATAGGCATATTGGTACTTTTTATTTACTACATAAAATTCGAAATCATCTAATATCTAAGAACAAATTTTAGTTTAAGAATAATGATGT